>JAOQMS010000004.1:4566373-4588548 GCA_027563885.1 Erythroxylum longipes | reverse complement strand
GATCTTTATATAAAAATTAAAATAAATTTAAATAAAGTAATTTATTTTAAGTTTTATTTAGTGTATAATTGTTATTAGTAATAAAAATATTTATTTTATTTTAAAAATAAAAAATAAAAAATCACTATAAAAGTTGAACTAAATAACTAATTAAAAAACTTTGAAAAAAAGATGATTAAATTTTAAAAATTTTTTGAAAATTTTATTAGTAAGTCCTCATATTTTTTAAAATTTTCGGTCTACCAAACGAAATATGTCTATGCCAACTAGTATTTATACTCAATACATAAGCACCTCTACGTCGTGCCATTTATTATTAATTGGTACGGAACGAAATTCAAAACCTTAAACATGAGTTCAAAGCGGAATAAGTTAAATAAGGCTTCACTTATTCTTATTTCCAAACATTTATTAATCTTATTGTAGGTTTTAGTTACTCTAGCAACCAAACACCTATTTTCTGATACTTTAAAACCCTAGCCACCGCTTCTTTATAAAAATACACCAGCCACCACAACTAGAAAAACAACGGTCGAGCCATCGCTCCAACTGTACTGTACCTCTATTCTCGTCTGGAATGGATTTTTATGAATGTGAAGATACGGAGGAGATGTTATGTATAATACAAAACTATGCGTATGAGACCACAACTTAAAACAAAAATATGTAATAGTGGTGATGGCTTAAGTGACTCTTCATAAAAAATTACTAATGTGATTTGAATGGTTAAAATGGGTATACAGTGTAAGTATTTGATAAACAAATGAGTTTTGCAAACATTTAAAACTTCTTTGTCCAGATTTTCATAATAACAGGATACAATCTATAGGCTTTCATTATTCCTACATTATATGAGTGTGGATTCAAATAAATAGTAGCTTAAGATGACCAAAGAGATGAATCTCTCTCAAGGGCTGTCTGGATTAAAATAAGCAACAATGGCAACAAAATACACCATAATTCACTTTTGTTTGCTTCTTTGAAGAGGAATATCACATCTTCTTTCCTGAATCCTGATAATATGATTTTGTTTATAACAAAAAATATTCTGGAATCTATATTCCAATAAGAGAAACATGTATTTTCAAATTCTCAACTTTTAAGATCCATTCTATTGCCACGACAAAAACAATTGTTGGTAGCAATTGTTCTCACACCAAAGATTTTACATTAGTAAATACAATTAGGTTTAAATATCTTAAATTCAAACTAATCAATAAGATCTATTTTCAAATTAGTGGATAAAATTCATATTTTTCAGAATACAATTATTTGGCTCTGATACTAATATAAGAAAATTTCACTTACAAATAACTTCGATCGAAACATTCTTGTGTCTACATATATTTTTTTAATGATTTCAAACAAATTTTCTTATCAAATCATTTATCTTTATTATAAATCATATCTTATATAAGAATGACAATAGGCTGAGTCCGACTGGACTAGATCGCCAGCTCGACTTATGGGTTGACCCAACATATGGCTAGGCTTGACCCAATTTATTTATTTTTAAAAAAAAATCAAAACATGATGTTATTTTTGACAAACGACGTCGTTGTTTAGCTCTAGGTTGAGCCTCGGGTAGGGTTGACTTTGGTCAGTCCTAGCGTGAACCTGACCCCAACCAATGAGCCGGTCAACTAGGGCTTAGCTCAGGCTAGATTAACATCCCTAATCTTATATATAATTTAAAAAAGTTGTGATGTTTATAATTATAGAGTTTCATTTTATTAATTTATTATGTATGCTTATTTATTGATTGGAGTGTCAAAGGTAAGAGTTCTCTTGATTTTTAAAGTTAGAAATATCAATTTTAACTTTGAAAACAAAATGAAGTTAGGATGGCATGAATAATGTTATTTATGGAACATTTTAGTTCATTTTTAAAAGAATATTAACTAATTTATCACTGTCAAATATTACATAAATTAATATCAACATATATGTATGATTTTATGTGGACAAATCTAATTCCGGAAAAATCCAATGATTAAAAAGTTCAACAGGTTTAACCGGTTCAATTATAAATACCTTGAACCATCCAACTTTTCGGTTCAATTTATTTTAGTAACTTTTGTTGTTAAAAATTAATCAATTTATTAATTAATCGATCAATTTTATCAATTAATAATTTCTTATAAACTAAATAAATCAATTAATTTTTATGTAACAATATTTTTAATTAAACTTTAAATTATTCGATATATAAAGACAATCTTTTTCAATTATATTTTAAATTCTTTAATTTTATTTAATCTTTAGTCAGTTTTATAATAGTCTAATATCAGTTGAATATTTAAAACTTTAAATCTTTTGTCTTATATGCTTAACTTTCTAGTTCAGTTTTTAAAATATTTATAAAAAAAACCTTCTTTGTCTTATATTAATTGTTACTCACCTCGAATTGTTAATTGCTTAATATTACTGTTAAAATCTTGTAGTACATAAAGCTAACGCTGTTTCTTTAGTTGAAGTCTCCTAGTACTGGTACATATAGTTCGTTGAAACGCGGCGTTTCGCTAAGATAGAAACAGAAGCTGTAATTTCAAAATTCTCGACAATCGCTGGTGAACTTTATCGGAAATTTGATTTTGGTTATCCAATGAACAAAAAGAAGAATTTCAGGAAAAGAACAATCGAAGAAGACGACCCAAGCAATAGCAGAGCATCCGATGACGAAGAAGAGAGGAGGTAGCTTTCTTGACTGTTAACTATTTGAATACTAATTCCCGAATTCAATAGTTAGGGTTTTTTGCTTTCTTTTGACTATAGGTTCGCATGCAATGTGTAAACATTTAACTACATGAACTGTGAATGATTGGATAATAATCTTAGATTGGCGTTGGAGGAGGTTAAGTTCCTGCAGAAACAGAGAGAGAGAAAATTGGGAATTCCTGCAGTTTCGACGGTTTTGAGAGCAGGCACGACCGTGAAAGTAAGCGAAAAGAACGACGGAGATGGAGAGAAAGATGAATTGGTTCTTCAAGACACGTTTGCTCAAGAAACCGCTGTTATGGATGAAGACCCCAACATGTAAATTGTTGATGTACCTTTTTTATGTGTTTGTTCCTTTTAATGCTGTTAATTTGGTGGTCTATTTTGCTTATCGTTTTGATTAGTCAACAGCGTTAGTAGTTATGGAATGTGAAGTTTTTGCTTCAAATGAAAGCAGAATGTTTGTTTATGTTGAAACATGGTGTTTTGTGGTTAGGGTGAAGTATGTTGAACAAGAGTTGGCGAAGAAAAGAGGGAAAACCCTTGATAAGACGAGTAGGGCTGAGAATGAGTTACAGAGTGCAGAAGATGAATTGTACAAAATCCCTGAGCATCTAAAAGTGAGTCCTTTGGTTTTTATGACATTCATCTTTTTAATACACAAAGTGGTTGTGCGCCCTTAAACATAGTACGTGTGAATCCCTCTTTCCCCTCAAACTATTATGTATCGCCTGTAGGTGCTGATTTTCCTCGACAAGTTTTTGCATTCCTCTTATCCATTTGTTCTGCCATGTGGCTGTTTCTTGAAACTTCTTATTGGCATCGTGCCAGGTGAAAAGGCGAAACTCTGAGGAAAGCTCTACTCAATGGACTACTGGGATTGCAGAGGTTCAGCTACCCATTGAGTATGCCATTTTGCTGTCATTTGTGATAAATTGTACTTTGTATTATGCCTTATTGCCGTTACATTTATGTGGTTGAAAAGTGTGGCGGTAAGACTTCTATTTTGATGAGTTGCCTTTACTTGTTTTCCATGGTTTCAGATACAAACTAAAAAATATTGAGGAAACTGAGGCAGCAAAAAAGCTTTTGCAGGAGAGAAGGTTGATGGGCCGTGCAAAATCAGAATTCAGCATTCCATCAAGTTACAGTGCAGACTATTTCCAACGTGGAAGGGATTATGCTGAGAAACTGCGAAGAGGTTACTTCCGTTTTTTTTCCTACGTCATATTTTTTTATCTGATTTCCCGATTAATTTATGTCCAGTATCTCTAGAGATTCTAAACTGCTTAGAAATGTGTCACCCTTCTGTTCAAGAGGCTTCCTTCAATGGGCTCACTTGGTTCATTCTTTTACCATACGAGCTCTCTGTTTTCCCACAGGCGTCCTTTTTTCTTGTCCTCTCAATCTGCTTTCCTTTCCTCACCATATTGTGTTACATGCAGACCATCCTGAGTTGTACAAGGAGAAAAGTTTACAGGATGATAATGCTGCATCAAAACCTGCTGATAGCAACACTGATGCAGCAGCACGTAGACAAGCTGCAACTGATGAGTTCATGCTAGAGCGTTTCCGCAAACGAGAGCGCCACCGGGTGATGCGCAGATAAGATGCATTTCACAGGTTCAATGTTTCCTTTTAGGTAAAACTCCGATCATGGTTGTGGTGGTCAATTGTAGGTGCTGCAGCAATATGACTTTTCAGCATTGCAAAAGGGTAATGCTTAGGTGGGCTTTCTTCTGATTCAACCTCTTTATGTCAGTCGTAAACTTGCATGGTTTTGTATCGAGGTTTTCAAAAATCAAGGCTCATTTTGCAGTTAAAAGTGCAATCTAACTTGATAAGATGGATGTTCGAAATTGTGTAAAAGGATGCTTTTTAACGTTATTGAATTCCATATGCAAACATTTATCATCGAGGGTTATAACTTTTATGTCCACGAGTTTTACCGAGACTATGATGCCATCTCGTTGTAACATTCATTCATGAATCTTAGTTCCTTGTATGGTTATTATATGTGCAGATAAAATTATTCGGAATTCAATTTTGTTCTTGGGGTTCTTGGGAACCTAGAATGTTTAGAATCAGACCAGAACGCATGTTCATATTAGTTCACACGTAATGGTTTTAAAAACTAGGAACCTTAAAATCGCTATGCTCATCCAAGCTTTCGCGATGATACTTGGGCAACAGCAGCTTCTGCTTACGTTATGAATCGTCCGGTGGTCTTGCAAGTTGCAAGCCATTGTGTTTGCATGAGGTGGTCCCCGTTTACTTCACGGCCATTACCAATACCAAACAACACAGGGGCGCTGGCCCTTCTGTACAGAAACAAAAGAGAATGTAAAATCTGTTTTGTACATGTAACAAAACCTCAATTATACTTGTACGGATCTTTTTAATTAAAAAAACAGAGCGAATCTTTTATAGCAAGTTAAAAGTGCATTGTAGAAGATGTGACCTGGTGGGCTTCATTCAGAAGTGCTGAGCCACAACCCGGCTTATACATAGTTTATTTAATTACAGTGTCTAATCACACAATTGACTCGAGAGTTTATTGTTCAGGTATGATCTCAAAGCCACACACGCCATTAATGAGGAATTTCTAATCTTAAGCTTCTACGGGGGAAAAGGAAAGAAGAATAGGCATCTACGTGACTTAGAATTGGACATTGCTTTTGAAGGATTGACCGAAACGCCAATTAGAAGGAGCTACGTTAAGTGCTGTACGGATCTTTCCATCACTAGTTTGGACTCTAAACGACAAGCTCTGACCATTGAGATAGCTTAGGCTCTGCCAATTGACACCCCAGTTCCTTGTCATAGCTTCCCATCTATTTGATTTAGATCCTTTGATCCAAACTTGGGAGATCTCTCCAGCTCCACCCACATTTGATATGAGCACCAGCTCAAAGTAATCCCTTCCATTGATGGTGAATCTGAGGCCACCACTTCTCGTGCATCTCACTCTGTCACCATAAAAACTTAAATCATCAATCTGATTATTAAGATAAGAAGCCACGAGTGGGTATAATTAGTGAACACACTTCCTGTACAGAACAGGTACAATTCCTGCCTTGTACTTGGCAATAGTCTGGAAGGCAGGTTGAGACATGTCGAAGTGTGATCTTGGAGGATTGCACCAGCCTCCGTTGTCACTAGGCAGAGCGTAATTTGGTGGACAGAAATTTGTAGCAGTGATTGTAATGGATGTACCCTTGAGGCACCACTGAGGGACCTGGGTTGCATCGCAGACTATCAGATAGCACCCACCACATGACTTGCCATTGTTAAACAGAGCCGTACTGAGTGCAGCTGTTTTGATTCCATAGCCATCTGTATAGAGATTTCCATACCCACAAGCGCCACCTATAAGACCAACATAATCCATAACACAGTTAGCGCTGATCACTTGACAGAAATTACAGAGAAGGATATTTAATATGCTTACCCATTGTACCAGAAGCATCGCTACCACCATAAAAAGTTGCATGAGCTCGCAGCCAAGCCCCTGACACTAACTCGAGGCTTGTGAAAAGCAGTCCAATGCATAGAATGAAGTTACTGAACACGTAAAGCCTTGCCATAAAGGTGAATGAAAAATATAGTTTTGGACAAGATTGAAAGATAGTTTGACAGTTGAGATGCCAAGATTTATAGTCACTGCCAATATCGTACTATGCTGCTATGATTTTGCCAGGCTCATTAAAATATTTTCGTAATGCAATAGAAAACCATGATTGCAAGTCCGTTGACTATGCACATTTCGTTATCGGAATATTAATATCTTTACAAGTATGATCAGTCTTTGAAGGTGACGGTGATCATGCACCTGATTTTCCCTTGCCATTCTTTAAATCGACCTAAGGGTTCTAGTTTTAGCAAACTAAATCCGAGCCTCTCCACATGCCATGATGCGTAAGTTCAAGTTATCTGCAATTTGTCTGCATAGCAACATATATAATAATAATAATAATAATAATAATAATAATAATAATAATAATAATAATGTTGATTGTAAAGTTGGTAACATGGCCGTACTACGTTATAGTACAACTGAGATGCAAGTTGCGTATGAAATGGCATTTGTTTATAGACCAAAATGCTTCATTTCAAACCCCTCAACTAACTACTAACAGCAAATGGCTAGAACAGTTGAACAAATCAAAGTCAACTCCGTCCAAGCTCCATTACTTGCTTATCAAGAGCCAAGCATATGTTCTGTATAAAATTATAAGTACGGTGTTCAACGAGAAGATGCTGGTTCTTCAGCTAAACGTGCGTAACTCATGATTAGGGTTCCATAACTCATGGCATATCTAGAGGCACATTCACGTCTATGTCACATGGGTGATGACATCTCGAGTGATATCACTTCCCAAAACCTATGAATTATATTCTTCACATATGAGTGAATTGAATTGCCCAAAAAACAACCACCTCAATTTGCCACCAAGTTCGTATACAGCCCCAGGTTTTGCATTGCAGATTCAAGTTTGTTGTTTGAATCTTTGTGCGTGGATGATGCAATGAGTTTGGGACTTTCGTAGATAAGAATCAAGATTGACAAGATCATTCGTGGTAACAATTAACTTAAACTCTTGCAATTGATCATTGGATGGTTCCAATTAACGTTTAACATTATTGATTTATTTTTATATTTTTTATTAATTATATTTAATACTCAACACTAAAAATAAATTTCCTAAAGTAATTACTTAATAATTAAATTTATGATAAAATCATAATTAATTAATTATGAATTTAAATTGTATTTAATTATTATTCTTAAATAACTGTTAATCATAAAAATTAGCATACATTACATTTTTAAAAAATAATTATAAATTACAACATAAAAACACTTAAACAAATTAAGGATTTCGTTCCAAGAGTTGATGCCCATGTATCCAATGGTAGCGAGGAGCTGATGTCGGCGAGAGAGACGTGATGCCTTGTTGCAGATGATAGGTGTTGCAAAACGAGGTGCAACCAGCAAGCTCCTCGACAACACTTTTATAACAGCGAATAGAAGTTCACAAGCTCAAATGCGAAAAGGCAATAATAATGCAAGAACCACTCCAAGAAAACTTTACAATTTGCAACGTTTAAAAAATGTCACAAAATACAATTTGCGACGTTTTAAAAAATATCACAAAAAATTTCACGGAATGTGGTATAGGTAAAAGGTTTCTGCAACGTTTCTCATAAAACGTCATAGAAAATACGGACATTCCGCGACGTTTTAAAAAAACGTTACTGAAAGATTGGTCTAAATATCGCAGAACGTCACATTTCACGTTATTTTTTAAAACGTCGCGGAAAGTTACGTTCCTCGACGTTTTTTGACATTCCGTGACATTTTTAAGACGTCGCGGAATGTTGCTTTCTGTGACGTTTATGCAAAAAAGTCATAAATAGTTGTATTTTTTTCCAATTTTTTTGAAAATCATTTTAATTTAATAAATTTTAATTTTAATAATTATTTTTAAAATTCAAAATTTTTAAATCTTATTTGTTTAATAACTATTCAATATTATTTATGAATTTTATTTATTTAATAATTCTTCAATTTTTTTAGTATATCATTAATTTTAATAATTATTCATGTATCACAAGAATTTTATACCTGCAAACAATGTATTATTTAATTGCAATTCGCAAATATGTCATAATACACTAATTAATATCAAAAGTAAGGGATGAAACATTTGGGATTATAGAAAAAATGGAGGGAGGGAGATATAATTAAAGCTTCTTTAATATCTGCATCTGCAATGCACTGACAATAGATACAAAAAAACTATCATATCTTAACGTTTATCATAAATACTCATTGCTAGATCTACAAGCTAGACTTAGGAAGGCATAAATTACCTAAACAATACCCAATAGATACCATGTGGCATCTCACAATTGTTTGCACAACAAGAAAAAAATGAACAACAAGGTGCCACTGAACAAACAATGCGGGTTCTCAATTAACTACAGATGTCCAAGTTTATAGCATAATCGAAATTACAAGTCCCATTATAGGAATGGAAAAATTCAAGTTAACTCCTCGAATAGCCAGTCATAATATAGGGGCCAAAAAAGCTCTTCGTTTACGTACAAATAGGACAAATTGAACATCATCCCCCAGAGTTCTAAATTCAGGCATCTTCACTCACTTATCACTGAAGAAAGATTTAAGTTAAAACCCCATGATACCTCCACTTTACTCTTTTAAGGCAAATGCCTACTTGATACCAAACGACATCCTCTTAATGAAATCAAAAATCAAATTCTCCAGTTGCCTGAGGATAAATGCCAGCATTCAGGAAACGAATAGGAGATTTCAGTTTCATGAAGAACAAAAAGTCAAACATAGCCTGAAGAAACAATCCTGTTTTTATCCATAACAACCTTATTAAAGAGAATGTCCTTATTGTTTATATGCATAATGCCATCCTTGAGAGTGCACTTCCACTTGCTCTTGGTACGAGTCACCTATCCAAGCAAATTTAAAGATTTCTCATTGAGGTTGCATCATATATAATCAACAGCAAATTGAGGTGGCCAGCTAATGATAGCAATTAATACCTTATCGAATTGGGCCAAAACCAAATGTTGAGTGTTCAATTCCTCTCCATGCCCATATCATCTAAATCATCATCATCATCATCCTCATTAAGTAGCTCGTCGTCATCGTCGTCATCTCCCATATCATTTTGAGGGATAACAGCTTGTGTGCTTGCCTGTAAATCTAGACAAGGGGAAAAGAGACGCAGAGATATCAACATACATAATGATAAATAGTGCAAGTACACATACACATAAATAGTGCAAGTACACATACACACATATGACACGTAAAGACACAAAAGACACACGTATAGTGTTAGTCTTCTTTGGTATATCTTTTACTTGACTTATCATTAGGAGCACAACAGAAAGTCATTTAAAAACCTAACATTGACTATGCAGTTCAATTAATAAAAAGGAAACTTGATTGAGAGAACAAACTAAAACCACCTAGATTGAAAAACATTTACCAATGACCAAATCTTTTCTTGCCAGTGCATTGAATTCCTTTAGGCGTATATAACCAACAGAAGTGATGCCATTCTTAATTTGTTCCAAACGGTAAAAAATTGGTGTTCGAGCAACTAGTTGTCTCTGAACTTCTAATGATTGAATCAGTCCAAAATTGCCATGCTTTACCTAATATTGACAACATGTTTTCCAAAATGTTAATCAAAAGATAATACACAAGAAATGCATCATAGAATCTTTCTCTTCGATAAAGCTGAAAACCTTAATATTCACAATTGTCTCATTTGGGCCTTGCAGCAAAGATGACACTTGAAACGCTGACTTACCTCTGACATCCTCTCCATTGACTGCTAAGATCTCATCCCCCTATTAAACAAAACTATTATACGTGAAACTCCACATATGCTACTACTCAAATGAAATGTGATATTGACATCGACACTAGATACATTTAAAGTAAGTAGAAACAGGATTTTGTTTGAACTACGGAGCAGTAAATGCTTAAGCACGTAGTTAAGCAACTTATTAGCATTATAAAAACTTAACTGCACAAATTGATAGTAATCAAAGAATCACAAGTAGTTAGATGAACAAAAGCACACATTGTAATCAAGAGTCCAAAGTTTCAGCTTAGTAGCTACCTGCCTCACGCCAGCAGAATGGGTCGGACCGTCTAACAACAGTCCTAATACTTTCAGCTTTACCCCTCCATTTTCATCTAGAACTTTCTTAAGGTTTATCCCAACACCACTCATGTCATACCTAGCCATCTTCGAGAACTTCGACCAACAATGGGAGTGAGACGTGCCATGAGTCAAGAAGACTGAAAAATACATAAGGCCATTTTTTGCATATACAGGCCACAAGAATTGAGCACACAAGATAGAACATTTCTATAGTTTTTTCATGAAAAAAATTCTTCAAGTAGACAAATAGAGGCTATCTAATAAAAAATGAAAAGAAATTATGTGTTGAGTCTGGACTGCTTGACTAGTTAATTTCATCTACCAGAGGTTTGATTTATTTTCATTTAACAAGCAAAAGTAGAAGTCAAAAAATTGGTTAACCAAAGGAAAAAGTTTGAGAAACAAATTACGTCGGAAGGAGAAAGAAAGCGCATGTAAGGATCGCCCAAGCTATACAACATCCTTCTGATAATATCATGAGCCTTTGATCTACTCTGTATCAAACTGCTCAACACATCTTCTCTTTTACGCTGCCAAACCTCCGGCGACTAGCGTCGGTGGCAACTTGAATCAAGAAAGCTGTCGTTAGCTATCTGCCAAACTTCTTCCACGATTCCTTCATTAGTCACAACCTGAGAATCGCTCTCTACTTTAACTTCTTCTTCTTGCTCTTGGAGGCAAAACTCGACAGAAGAAGGCGGAGGCCCTTGTGGTTGTACGGAGGAAGACTGTAGAGAGAGGGAAGCTCTTAATCTCAAAATGCTTGGGCTTCTTAGTGGAGGAAGAAGGAGTGGCGCTGTTAGAGGCCTCACATTTGGGTGGGAAGAAGGTAGAGATAACTGTCCGTCATTGCCTACTTCACCTTTTCTAGTTGTCGTTTTAGGGAATTTGTGTAAACAAAGAGAAGAATCGGGGAAAAACGAAAAAGGCTAGCTAGTTTAGGAAATGATGGGTTGGGTTATTATCGTAGTTCCACCACGCCAACAGCGACGTGTTATTCAACAAAATGTCGCGGTTTCTATTTCATGACGTTTTACTGATAAAACGTCGCAAAAAGTATTACAAATCTGCAATGTTTATATAAAACATCATGAAAAATTCAAACTTTTAGTTAATAAAACGTCACAGATTGTGTTATTTTCTTGTAGTGAACCCTAATGAGGTGCGTCTGATATGTAGAAATGTCAATGCGCCGGTATAGCCCGATAAGTCAAAATAGGTCAACCCGGGTCGACCAACCTGATTCATCATATATTTTTTAAAGAAAAATGTCAAAAACAATGTTTTTGAAGAAACAGTTAGGCCACAGATCGGGCTGGACCGACCTATGCTCAACCCATAACCCGGTCAATTCAGACTAAAATTAGACTAAGTCGGGATAAATTTGACATCCCTACTGATATGCCCAACGAGTGTTGTAAACGTGCCAGTTATACCTGGTGCGTTAAGTATGAAATTACTTAATATTCCTAAATAGATTTTAAAATTTTTTTAATCAATTGAAAACTGATATAAAAGGGTAACTTTTTATTAGGAATAATTGTAGAATCTAATTTAGTTTTTCAATAATTGAATTATTAAATTAAGTAAGTTATCAAATCAATAGTTAGAATCAAAGCAAAGTTTTCAAGGATTTTTTTATAACTATATTATGTAAAATATAATTACTATAATGAAATTATATTGATTATGAAAAATTTTAAATCTATTAATAAATATTAAATACAAGTTGATAACATGTTTGTTGCCTTCTATTATTTAATTCTGAAATTAAATTTATGTTTATTATAAAGCTTATTGATCAAACTTAAGGTTCATTAAACCCAAATATATTTTATTTTAAATTAGTGAGTTCTACTTAACTAATTTTATATGATTTGGATGAGATAATTGATGATCGTGTAAAATTAGAGACATGATTAAGAACAATATATATATAATATGTTTTGACAATAAGTTGTTACTAATTGATCTAAGAATGGAATAGGATGTGATTAATAAGTATGTTACCTACTTAATTTGATTTGGTTATTTTTTTAGCAAACTTAAGGTCAACTAAATTAAAATAAGATTCTAGCTCACTAAAAAAATTATTTGATAAATTCTTAAATTAATAGTGAGATCCAACACATTGTTTAAAATAATAGGAGAAACCAATATTTTATTGAATTCCTTATTTTATTTAGTTTTATAACTTTAGCTAATCTTGTTCTTTTATGCAATTTTGGTTGTTAGATAAAATGAGTAACAATTTATCCCTGAAGTATATCATAGATGTTAACAAGCTTTCTAGACAGGTTTCAAAAATAAAGAATTGTTCTTAAGCAAGAAAAGAAGTTTTATATTCTTAACACTACAATTATACCAGAGATCGATGTGAATCCAATTGATGAAGTCTAGTAGAGATATTGATAAGCATTTAATATGTCATGGCTTCCTCCCTTAACGTTTATTATTTTACACATATTTTATCCAAGAATGAAATCATTATTCTTATAATTTGTCTTTATTGTTCAATTTATGATTTTGATTCATGAATGTGTCACTTAATTACCTGGAGACCTAATCATTTATTACTTTTTTTATAGTATGTTGGATTAGATATAAAAGATATAATTATTTAATCACTTTGACATATGAAACGATTAGGATTTAATGAATTGTTATGTTAGAAATTCTTAGACCTTAAGGACATTCAACTCAATTAAATGTGATTGTAAGCTTATTTTATTTAGTTTTATTGGTCTCTCTAATTTTTAAAATTGCTGTTAAACTTAACCTTTAGCACTTAACTAAGGTTGTTAAGTAGCTAAGGTTAAGTAGATAATTTGTTTTCTAATTAATCACAACTAAGGCAATAGAAAAATAGATCTAACGATAAATATTTAAAGTTTATATTAATATATATTTACATCGAGGATCAAGTTATAAAATTCTAATAGTGGATGCTAACTTGAAGCAAAGTTTGTTTTTATATTCTAATTTGAATTGTTTCTTAGTTATATTTTTGTAATTTTTTATTATACTTTTAAAGTCTCAACTCTTGTTTATAAAACATAAAACTAGGCTAGGTAAACTCCATAAGAATGATCCTTACTCATATTATTACAAATATTTTTAGGACTTTAGGTTTTATTTTTAGATTTTGGTGACAACATACTAGATATCAGTGTTATATTAATGACATTGCAAAAGCTATATGTGTGATGCTGGCTAGTATATCTCCTGAAGTTTAGAGACAATATGATAGCATGGATGTTTCTATTATTATTTTACATGTCAAAGAGTTGTTTAATATATAAATTAAGATGGACAAGTGTAAGATTTTTAGAACATGATATTAATGTAAGATGATAAAAGTATCTTTGATAAAGTTACATGTAGTGAAGATTATTGGCCATATTGAAAAATTAGGCCAATTAGGTTTTGTCATGGATTATGATTTAATCATTGATTAGGTGTTTAAGTTTCTTAGTAGGATTTTTTTTTCTAGCTTATCATGAATTATCACATCAACCAAAAGAATATAACATTATCTAAAATGTTGAATATGCTTAAGACTGTAAAAAGGTGCCTTAAAAGGAATGCAGTTGATTGATATTTTCGTTATTATCTTAGTACCAAACTATAAATAAGTAAACTCATCATTTTACAATACTAAAGTGATAAGCGGAGGTTGATTTCGAGAGGAAAATTTTAACTATTACGTATAACTGTCTTACTATTATTTAGTCAGAAACAAAAGTAATTGATTGATTAAATAGAACTAAAACTAAAGTAAACTAAATATATTGATTACCACCAGAAACGATCAAATAAATAATCATAAAGAAAAATCATATAATAATAACGTCTAGAATAGATTTCCCTTTCGTGTCTTCTTGTATCCTTAATTTAGTTAATTAGAGATTCTGTTGTTTGGTCCAGTGAAATCTCCTACTTTAATAAACCATCGCCTATTAATGTAAAACCATTTATCCCTCAATTAATTGCAAAACATATGTATCTGATTAAAAAATTTAAGAATAAACTAAATTCTTTGATACTTTAAAAAATGTTACCCTAATAACAGAAGGGTCATATAGGTCTATATCTAGCATTGTATTTAATCCTTAATGTATGTTCCTTGGTTAATCTACATATATGTTCTTTTGACAATGTCTATATACAAATCAAAATTAAGTTAACTTTCTCTTATTTATGCCCATCATTAAGATCAATATGTAGATCACCAACGTAGAACTCTTTATTATGAAAACTAAAACCAAGACATATAAAAAAAAACTAGTATTTTGTCTACTCTAGATATAAAACAATCAACCACTAATCATCCTTGAAATAACAAAAACAATTAAAATCGAAGAACTCGTTATAAAGGTATGCCCTAATGATGATTTGATCTTTTAATTTGAATTGCTTCCTTAGAATGACTTTTTTTTTAATCTCCATCTTATCAAAGGCAAATGTATTATAAGTATTATAGGGATTTATCTCCCTAACAATTATCAAAACCTAACTTTAATTGGAACTTTCACTTACATCGAGTTTCAACTTTAAAAATTTTGTATTTTATATTCAGCATTAACACCTATTAAGTAAAAAAGCTCAAGTCTTTGAAAGATTTCCATAAGCTGATTCAAACCAACTATAGCCTGGAATCTGTCACAAATCACTCTAGATCACAAGTACAGGACTTTGCATGCTTTAGCTAGGCCAACAGAGTTGAAACTTCTTTGATTTTGTTAGTTTGAGATACTTTTATGGCAAACTCGCATAAACCATATTTTTATTAGAAAAAGAAAGCATTCAAGAACATAAAGGAATTAAGAAATAGACCAGGCCAAGTTTGAATCTTGACCGAATGTTTCATCAAATGATCTTGCTCAAAATAATAAGAACCATAAATAAATCTTATCTCTCTCTAATCTCAGCATTTAAATAATGTCGCATTTGTAATAAGACACTCCTTACTGTAAATCAAGTAGTCAAATCTTACACTTTCTACATGAAGAAAAAAAATAAAGAAAAAGCTCACTTACGTAAAGACATAATAGGAGGAACACACAAACAACAATAAGTAGCAAGAACATGAACAATAAAGAGGAAAACGTTGAACAATAATGATGAAGATAGACGAGGAATTTTTTGAAGTAGAAGATAGAAGAAGAACACAAAGACATAAGAAGGAAATCAAGAGGAGAAATTTATGTTTAGGTTATAAGTCTCATAAAAACGACATCGTTTAAATAGAGAAAATGATATAGTTTGCATTGTTTTTATTCGTCTTCTTTTGGCTACAAAAATATATTCATAGCTAAAAGTTTTTCCTTTAATAAATAAAAAACACAGTTGATTGCTAGAACATAGTTAAGTTTTAGCTACGAATTCCCTATAAAATTTAGAAAATATAACTGATAACTTAAACAAATTTGAGCATTAGCTAAAAAAAACCCTTTTTTTTTGCTTAATACTTTTTGCTATGAAAAATTGCCCAAAGTAAAAAACATCGTTAAAAATATATTAGCTAGGAAAACAAGATTGTAGCGGAACTAAACGTAGCTAATAATCTAAATGCTCGCGAAATAAAAATTTTTAAGGTTATGTTTTAGTAGGTAATGATTTTCAAATTTCGTAGCTAAAAAGTTACATTTAGCTACATTTTTGTACTTTCGTAGACAAAAAATTACTTTTAGCTATAGCTTTTTAATTTTCCAATAAAAAAGTTACTATTAGCTATGAATTTAAAATCGTAGCAAATAAAATATAGCCAAAAGTGATATTTGTTGTGGTGGAGCACTAGAGGGGATTGCATTTGGAAACAATTGAAGAAAGGGAAGCATTAATGATATGATGGCCTTTCATAAACCTACAACCATAGAAGAGAGGTCAAAAGACCCAATTACCCTAGATGTTAGAAAGAAGAAAGAGTGTTGGAAAGACACAGAAGCAAATATAAGAGACAAATAATCTACTTAAGAACCTATAAAATAGGATTTGAAAGGGTTCCATAATGGTAAATGCAGGTAAAAAAGGTAAAGGCAAGGGCTCCAAATCCAAAAATCAATAATGATGTCAATAATGTCTTAAAATATAAGGAGGTATCAACAACCCTAAATTCAAGATTTTGGGGAAACACTGGAAGTTCTTGTCCAAATATCAACATCACCATTATGGCCAAGTAATAATGGCTTATGACTCCAGGAAAGTTATGGTCAATACTTCAGATTCCAATGACCAAATGGTGCAAGTGTTAGTAAAAATGAAACCTAAAAACTATAATGTAACCACAACCTTTCTCTATAGTTCTAAGTTTTGCTCCCAGAGGAGCTTATTATGGGTTAAGCTAGAGCAAATTCATTCAGTAATACAATACAGGGGATTTTAGTAGTATATTGCATAGAGATAAGGCTGAGGGAAATTCAAGATTGAAGAGTTTCAACAATGACTTTAGAGAATGTATGCAAAATATATGAGTAACAGGCTTGAAACTAGAGGAGTGCTTATTCACTTAGAGTAACAAACAAGCCTTAATGTCCTTTAAGAAAAAAAAAACTAGATAAGGCATTGGTCAATTTGGATTGGATGAATTTGTTCCTTAAAAGTAAAACAACTTGTATAGAGCCTTTGATTTTAAATCATTCATTTTTCATTGTACAAGATATAGTATTCAAAACAAGAAGAAAGTTTCTTTTCAGGTTTAATAACTTCCTAACTGAAGATCCAAACTTTAATGAAGCAATCTTAAAAGAAATATCATTAGAAGTACATGGATATAAGGCATTTGTTTGATTCAGTAAGCTAAAAGCTATTAAGCAAGAGATGAAAGTCGTTAATGCTAAAAGGACTCTACATACTGGAAGGAATGTTGAAGAAGCTAGGAATAAATTGATATAGGCAAAAAAGGAGTTATACTTACAACCTGAATACCTTGAATTGAATGAAAAGAAAAGAAAGTAGTGAAGGATTACACTAGAGCAGCCTAAATACAAAATTAAGTCCTTATCTAAAGAGTTACGATAAGCTAGATCAAGGAAGGGGATAGGAACACAAAATATTTTGACAATTCCATTAAAGCTAAGAACATGATGGATAAATATACTCATTATTCAAAAGTAGTAGAGCAATACTATCAACCTAAGAAGAGCATAAATATGAAACTTTCAGACACTTTGAAAACTCTCTTGGAACATCGGCTAAAAGTAAACCAATAATGAAATTTCTAAGTTCTTTTATCAACTGCCAATATAATATAAAAATGGAGGAGTGTTTATCTAGTCCTTTTATAGACCAATATATGGAAAGAGTGGTATTTGAGCTTAACCTCACAAAACTCTAGGTACATATGGCCTTAATGATCACTTTTGCCAAACAGGTTGGACTTTTATTAGAAATTTGGTTACAGAAGCTACTTTGTAGTTCTTTGAGAATGGTAAAATTCTTAAGGAAGTTAATAAAACCTTTATAAGCTTGATACCAAAGGTCCAACGCCCTAGCTACCTTAGTGACTACGGGTCAATATAATGTTATAATTTTCTCTTTAAAATTCTCACAAAATTATTGACCTCGAGAATGAAAAAAATGGTGAGCAATATGATTAATGAAACACAAGGGACATTCTTAGAGGGAAGTCATACTAGAGATAATGTTTCACTATAAATGACTTGTTCAAAGGCTATGGAAAAAGAAACTCACCTAAAATAACACCCTAAAGGTAGATTTTCAAAAAGCATATGATGCAATCAACCGGACTTCATTTTATAAGTATTGTAAGTTTTTGGAATCCTGTAAAAATTTAGGGAATAGATTAAAGGATTTAGATCTAAAAGTGCTCAGTGAGCTTGAATTAGCAACCTACCAAGCTATTCAAGGGTAGAAAAGGCCAGAGACAAGAGATCTTATATCTCTTTATCTATTCATCATATGTATAAAGGTACTAACAAGATTGGTGAAATACAATATTTCCCTAAGCTCTCATTTTTACTACTACAGTGAATATAAAAAACTTGGATTATTTAGCTTGAGTTTTGTAGATAATCTCCTTATGATCTCCAAAGCTAATGATAGGTCAATCTTTACACTAATGACATCTCTTTATATGTTTAAAAAGCTAAATGATCTCCAAATCAATTACAAGAAAAGTCAACTAATCATTTCGTTAAGTAACTTTAATAAAGTTGACTGGTTGTTAAGGATCTGTGGATTGCAAATTAGTGAACCTCCATTCATTTACTTGGGACTCCCTTTATCCACTAAAAGATTACAACATAGAGACCACACCCCTCTATTAAAAAAACTGCAAATAACCTGGTATAATAAGGATATACTCTACTCAACTAGAGTAATATTGATAAAGTTAGTCTTGAACTCCTTACATGTATATTGGTCAACCTATATGTTCCTTTCAAAGGGAATGATCAAGTTATTAAAAAGATTGATGAGATGTTTATTATGGGGATGAAGAAGAGCAAGCAAAACAATGGCTAAAGTAAGTTAGAAGGAGGTCAATAAACCAATTTTCGAGGGAGGACCAGGGATAACCTTTATTAACTTGATAATAAGGTGATCATTACTAAAAGGTTATGAGGATTATTGGAGAATAAGAGTAACATATGGATTAAATGGATAAATAAATACCTCATAAAAGACAGTAACTTATAGAAAATCCAACTAGGACTAAAGACCTCTTAGTTTATGTCCCAACTCATTAACTTGAAAAACAATTTGACTAGGTCCTTTTAAGTATCTGATTAGAAGTAGAGAAAGAGCTTCCTTTCTTTATGATAAATGGAAGCCTTTATACTTTACTAACCTACAAAGGGACTGACAGAATAGGATCCCTATGAATTCTAAGGTTAAAGATTGGATATGTGGGAATCAATGGTGTAACTTCCCTCAGGAAGCAACAATATATTACCAGGATACAACCCTAATCTTAAGAAAGAAGATATATACATTTGGCTTTAAAACTCATTTAAGAAAATCATTAAGGAGTTATGTAAAGTGCTGAGAGGAGGGGAAAAAGTGAGATGACATAATGCAGTATGGAACAATAATTTGATGCCTAAAATGTCCTTCCTAATAAGGCTAACTATCAAATAAAGCCTACTAACTAAGAACAAGCGAAAATTTCCCAACATTCTAGACATTTGCATGCTATATAAAGAAGCCACTAAATCAACAACACATCTCTTCTTTAATTATAGTTACTCAAGATGGACATATGATAAAGTACAAGAAATATGCCACATTCATAATAAATGCTTCATCTATGAGGACATGTTAGAATGGTTAAAGTTGGATAAAGCAATAAACAAAGGAGATAGGATTGTATTTATCATTAGTATGGGAACAACTATTTATAAAATATGGATAGAACAACACCAGATGTTTCAGAAGTTGTGAGGGCACTAAAGAGGTAATTCTTAAAGAGACCATGTAGTAGATTAGAGAGAAATTCATAATCAAGAGTTAAGAAGTTGCAACTGAGTATAGTAAGAACCTAGGGAATCCTAAATCATACTTTTATAGTTCAATAATGAAGGTTCCTGATTAAGAGTACAGTATAAGAGGGAGTCGAGAATGCTATTAGCTCCAATTAAAGATAGCGGTTAATCTCTTGAGAAATAAACTACATGAGGTAAAATATCGAATGACATAAGAAGAATTTCAAGGAAACCTCACTACATGTGTTTTTTCAAAACTACCAATCTACTAGACTTCTTATAATATCTTGGATGTTGGTTCAAAATAATAGAAAAAGTGAACACTTACAAGAGGAGTCCACCAAATGGTCAGAGAACAATCTAACAAGGAGTGCAATGCTATAACAGACAAATCCTTTTTTTCAAAAATTAAAAACTTTTCATTACTCAATTAATGTACATTATAATGACGCTTCAATGCTAGGTTAGAATAAAATATCAGAGGTTACAAAAAAACTTAAAGAAAAGATCTTACTCCTATCTACCAAAAAATATAAGGTGATTCATTCCAATGACCATCTCGTTCTCATATTAGTGGATAGACTGGTTGTTTCCCCTCTAGCAATTAAATTCAACCTGATATGTAGAACAGTTTCTTGAGAAATCTCGTTGATGCTTCTGCTCGCTTGTTTGAATTTTGTCATTCCTTTCCTTCCATATGCTGTAGACCAATATGCTTTGGCTGATCTTAACAGCCTTGTAATCAGCCAAATTCTCGATTTTGATTCTCATAAGTCAGTTAATAATGTCTTCCCAAGTTGATGCTAGACTGCTAATGTTCAGTTTTGACTGAATTCTTGGCCATATCTCCTTGGTGAATCTGCATCCGATCTTTAGATGTTCCAAGCTTTCAATATCTACTACACGTAGCTCACATCTCAGTGAGTTGATCGGGAACTTCAATATATCCTTAGTGAGCAATCCTCCATTCATTCCCAACCAAAGAATAAAGGAATGAGCTGGTCTAATGTCTGGATCCCAGACCAAGTTTGTCCATCTAACCGTATTACTTTGACCCACCTATAGTACACCCTTGCATGCCTTAAAGTTAAAATTCTCCGAACTATCAGCAATCCATAGAATGGTACCCTCTTCCTCCTCCTAGCATCTTGGCATTTGAGCTATTATATTTGCTAAGTTTCTGCTATTATGGTAAGGTCATGCCCATTGATTACTACTAATGAACCTACTCACTTTGGTCTCTACCCTCACAACTCTCCTTAACAGCTATAAATCTTCCATTTTGTAGAGGGGTCCTTTGATGTGCCAATTGTCGAACCAAAAAGATTGGGAATGGTGACAATACAGGCAAATCTTGGAGAACTTTGCAGCAGCTGATAAAGATTGCAGTTCCAACTTCCCCTTCAATTGAAGCATGTAGTCAAGTAGTATAAGAAGGAAATGCATCATAACAAAGATGAAATTAGTTTGCCGCAGAAATTCAACATGCAACTTGGAGGAAGGATACCTATTCATAACCTAGTTTGATAAAGCAATGATAGTGAACCATCCAGGCTTATTATTAACCAAATATTTCATTAATTGGAAGTGGTATAGGATACGCCTTGTCATTTGCCTCGTATGGATCCTAATTATCATTTATTCATGTAATTTTTAATTTCTAAAAAAAATGATTGAAGAGTCAGGCCATCCAGTATACCCCGCCCTTAGGAGACACGTAGCTATACTAAGGTACCTATTACAACAATTCACGACAAGACAAAAATTCCATATGAATCTTTAATTCCTTTAGGCCTTGTTTGATTGACATGAATTCTTACTTGGGAAAGTAATCTTTTTTCTAAAATTTATATTATTATGTTTGGTTCATTTTTTGAGTAGTTAGGAAAGTAAAAACTTTCCCAATCTAGGGAAAGTCGCAACACTTTCCTTGAATTATAAATCCTACCATTTCATTGGTATTTAGATTACTTTTCTCAAGAATTTAATCTAAAAAATACACTAGCCAATTCAACCCTTTATTTTCTCTCAACTCTACGACAAGTCTTTTTATAATAATAAGAAATTTAATAATAATAAAATTAATAAGAATAACAAAATCAATAATAATAATAATAATAATAATATTATTATTATTAAAAATAATAATAATAATAAATATAAATATAATTCATAAAAATAATAAAATTAATAATTAGTAGAAAATTAAAAATTATTGTTATTATTATTACGAATAATAAAATTAATAATAATAATAATAATAATTAAAAATTAATAATAATAATAATAGTAA
>JAOQMS010000004.1:4542064-4556948 GCA_027563885.1 Erythroxylum longipes | reverse complement strand
TGATATTAAGATAACTCATATAAAGTGTTATAAATTTATTATTAAAGTAACTCATATAAAGTGTCATTATTTTACATTACTTTTGTAACATCTTAAAATATTAACCTTTTATAATGTTTAGTAACACTTAAAAAAATTGTTATCAATGACAAATTATATGTTATAAAATCATAAAGTGTTACTCTTCAAATTAAGAATCATAACATTTAAGATATAATGTTACCGTAGATAGTTACTTTATAACATATTGTCAAAAGTGTTACTGTCTAGTGTTACTGTATGTCATTTTTGTTGAAGTGTACAAATCTGCCTAGAAATCCATGCAAAACATGATTCATTAACCTCATAAAGGTGCTAGGTGTGTTAGTTAAGCCAAAAGGCATCACTAACCACTCACACAACTCATACTTAGTTTTAAAAGCAATTTTCCATTCATTCCTAGGTTGCATTCAAATTTGACAATAACCACTTTTCAGATCAATTTTTGTTAACATGCACGCACCATGCAATTCATCCAATATGTCATCTAACCTAGGAGTGGGATGTCTATACTTTACAGTGATTTTGTTGACAGCTCTGCAATCCACGCACATCCTCCACGTTCCATCCTTCTTTAGCACCAACAAGACAGGAACAACACACAAACTCAAGCTTTCCCTCACATGACCCTTCTCCAATAGTCCAATAGCTCATCTACTTGCCTTTGAGGCTCCTTTGTCTCCTCAGGATTGCTCCTATAGGCTGGTCGGTTCGATATTTGAGCTTCGGGCAAGAAGTCAATTTGATGCTCAATGGCCCGTAAAGGTGGTAACCCTTTAGGTATCTCCTCAGGGAAGACATCTTCATATTCCTGCAAAAAAGGTTTAAAAACACTTGGCAAATCTTGATTAGGGTTAGCCTATATTTAACCACCATAAGTGCTCTTTTCTCTCCACATTCTCTCCTCAAATCTTTTTCCTTTGCAAACAAGCTCACCTTCTTAATTTTTCTCACTCTTTTTTCTCTCTTTGCACTTTTCTCTCATGTACATCCCACTTTCTTTTCCTCACTCGTGCAGTCACTCCCCAATAGACCAATCTCATTTTCCTTTTGGGCCTCTTTTCTCTCTTCTTTTTTTTGAACCTCATTACCCGAACCCTTCTGACTTTTCATTGCTTTGACCTGATCTAAGTAGATCTCACAGGTGACAATGGCGGCAAGATAAAATTTCTACCCTTAAATTTAAAGGAGTACCTATTAGGGTACCCATCATTCTCTACACGCCTATCAAATTGCCATGGTCTCCCTAATGACAAATGACCTACCTGCATAGTTACCACATCACAAAGTACCTCATCCTCATACCTACCCATTGAAAATGACACTAATACTTGCTTTGTCACTTTCATCTCACCACTGTCATTAAACCATTGTAACTTGTATGGCTTGGGATGCTTTCTACATGTTAACCCTAATTTAGTTACCATAGTCATATTAGCTACATTTGCACAACTACCCCTATCTATGATCAAATTACAAACGTTTCCTCCCACTAAGCACCTCGAATGAAATAAGTTTTCTCTCTGATCTAAATCCTCCTCCTTTACCCGAGCACTCAAAACCCTCCAAACAACAAGTGCTTCTCCTATGGCAACCCTCTCCATACAATCTTCATCACTATCATTTTCATCACATGGCAAGGGATCACATTCACTATCATCCTCAAACTCAACTATCTCATTATCCCTCATGACAAGAATTTCTTATTAGGGCATTGGGATGCAATATGACCCAAACCCAAACATTTAAAGCATTTAACACTAGAATGTTTACTAGAAGATGCTTGGGTGTTAGGTGTAGCTTTTGTTTCAGTCCCTGCATTCGGCCTCTTTGGAGTCTCCTTAAAGTCGACACCCTTGTTCTTCGGTCTCTCCTCCCTTTTGTCCCATTTCGAGTTCCAATTATGGCTAGAACTTGTTCCACCCCTTGCTGTCACTCTAGCCTTGAGTTGCCTCTCCACTTTCATGGCTATGTTCACTATGTCTTTAATCTCCACATAGTTTTACAACTCTACCACATTGGCCATCTCCCAGTTTAACACACTCAAGAAACGTGCCATAGTAGCCTCTGGGTCCTCCTTAATATTAGCTCAGACCATGGCTATCTCCGTCTCCTTGTGGTAGTCCTCCACTAACTTAGACCCCTTGTGTGAGTCCTTGGAGCTTTTGATGCATCTCCCAGTAATAATATGAAGGAACAAACCGCTTCCTCATGCACCCCTTCATTGCTGCCTAAGTAATGATGGGGTACTCTCCATTCCTCCTTCGAGATGTTACCAACTGATCCGACTATATTAATGCATAGTCAGTGAACTCAACAACAGCAAGCTTTACCTTTTTCTCCTCTAAGAAGTTGTGGCACTCAAAAATTAAGTCCACTTTTTGCTCCCACTTCAAATAAGCCTCAGCATCATTCCTACCCTTGAAGGATGGAATTTACATCTTGATGGATTTGAGGTCTCTATCTCACCTGTTGAGCGATTCTCCTCTCCTAGCCCTCCTAGGCATGCGCTACCCATACTCCTCCTCCTCCTCATCGAATTCTTCTTCCTCAACCTCATATCGTGGTGGTGGCGGTCGACGAAAAGGAGGTGTTTGCTGTCGAAACGTGGCATGCCTAGCTGGAGCTTCCCCACGTCCTCCACGCCTAAGCTCTGTAATCTGCTAACCTTGCCTCTCCATTGTCTCCCTCATTTTGGTAAAGGTCAGATTGAGCCTCTCGAACTGTCGTTGAATGGCTCTCAAGGTGAAAGCATTCACCTTTCCAATTCAGCTCTCATCATGTTCTCCTCCTTCCCAAGACATTGTGTAGACTAATTTCTTCCTGCAAAACAAATGTTAGCAATAAACAACCTCACAACTCTCCTTCACGTATTTCACTCAAGTCAAAGTCACTCCCCTCGTGTTTTTACAAGTCACGGGTTTTTGCCCTCAATTGCACTCACACACTCTTGCCTCTTACCACTCAGTTTCCTCTAAAATTCAAGTCACAAGTCGGAACTAAGTTTCTACTGATCAACAATCCCAAAGAAGTAGAGTTTATGTTTAAACAAATTGCAATATGAATTCAACGATTATGCCACTAGGTGCCCAATTACAACTCCCAACAAATAAGCAATTCGCACAAAACAATTAACAAGGAAAGAATTCAATTCGAACGATCAAGTAATGTAATTGAAAAATTCGATCAATAGGTTTTTTTCTAGAATTTTTTTCAGATTTTCTTTTTTAGATTTTTTCAGACTTTAAGGATTTTTTCTAGATTTTTCATATTTTTTTATTTTTTCAAAAAATTTCGGACTTTTTTTAAGATTATTTTTGGACTTTTTTTTCCGAATACCAATAGAAGATAAAACAAAGAGGAGAAGAAACCATGGGTCGAAATTTTTTACACCCTAGGTTTGGTTGAAGTCGATGGGTTTGAAGGAGTAAAATAAAATGAAGGTAACGAACAAACCCTAATTTTGCTTTGAAGTAAATAAGAATTTACCTCACACCAATGCTTTGATACCAATTGACGTGTGCACGGAGGTGATTCAATGAAGGGTTGTCCAAAAATCCTCAGAAGTTAATGATGATGGCATAGGATTGATGGGTTTGTGGATGTTTGAAAGTTTCGGCAAAGAAAGACAAGGAAGAACAAAATTTGAAATTCAACAAAATAAGAGGTTACGTAAGTTTCAATCCCTACTAGACCTCACGAATACGTGATTTGATCAACCTAGATGATCAAAACTAAATCCAAGAAGGTTTAATCAAACAAACACGCTACAATTTGGGAAAAATTGATAAGTGAATTATTGATTCGTGTTGAAACAAGAACAAGAAGAATAAACCTCACTATGGCTGACGATTCAATCACAAGATAATAGTTCATCCTACAATAACCCTAATGAACCTATTTATACCTAGGTTTAATAATAAGTACTTAGGCTTTAACATGGGTTAGCCCAAAAAAAAAGATATCTTAACTTAAAATAATTAAAAGGTCTAATGTATGGGCTTAATAGTCAAAGTCTTCACATCCCAACAGCATCCAGTCCAAGGATTTAAGTTAGGTTGATCAATTTGTGGGATCCATAAAGCTCTCTTCTCATAGGCTTGGACTGTTCCATCCTCTCCAAAAGATAGTCCACATGTGCATGGAGAGCCTCCTTAAGTTTCTTGGCCCTAGCTCCAGTCATGGGCCCAACTGGCATAGCTAGCTCTCCTACCTTGCCGCTGTCATTCATGCTAAGTACTCCATGGTGATCTGTGCTCCTGCTCACGTCACATTACTAGGTGAAGTTAAATTTGGGAATTGACAAATGTTTTCTATACCTCAAACAACCAGTAAATTGTCTCACAACATCTGCTGTCCCTGAAACCATTTCTTTACTGATTCACCAGGAGTTTGTGTAGCAACTAATACCTATCATGACAAATTGAACTTAGGCGCATACGCATTAGGAATTTTCAAAAACCTTTAAAATATATGATACTTCGTCAGGAGACTCAGTATACCTCAATAAATCCATCACCAAAGTTCACCATTCATTTCCTGTATTATATGTTCAATAAATGTGGCAGTTGAGAGATTGAGAATTGAACTGGGTGAGGATGTAAATTTTCTTAATTCCACTGTTGATGCAGTTGCTCATTGGAACATCAATCAGTCTGTAGCACCCCCTAATGGGTACCTAAATGCCATATGATGGTTACTAAATATTGTAAAATTTTAAAGGATAAAGACATACTCTTAAACTGAGTTTTTAATCAATCTAATTAATTCAACTTAGCTTACAGCTGGTTTAGCCCTTCATTTAGTAAGAGGAAAATGACTTGTTCCAGCTCCACCACCTAATATGATTGAAGCAACTGTCTTTGGATCAGCTTCTGGCTTTGGGATACTTGATACCTGCAAGTTCTGCATTTCAAGTCCATGATCAAATAGATAAGAGGCACTTGAAAATGGCAAAGCTAGAAAGAGGATAGTATCAAGACATGGTCTTGAAATGGAAAATTGACATTCAGCACATAAATAAGAGAGAACTGAAGTTACCTTAAATTCCTTAGCAACATCTGCAAGAACACAAGTAGTTGAAGACCGTCTGGCAGTCTTATACATTGGTCTCGGATACTTGATTTTACCCAACTCAACACAAGAAATTAAGCTTCTTGAATGCTTAATGTCCGCTTTAGGGCTGATTAATGACGATAAAAGAAACATTTCATGTTGAGATGAGTGCAATCTTACAGACGTTGAGATAGATTCATGAAAAACCGCCACCTCCATTTTCATGAGCTTACGTTCCGGGATACAACTGTTGGCCAAGAATCTTCCACTTCAACCCTGCAACTGCTGATCTTCTCTGCTCTTAGAAACAGAAAATGGAGGGGCAAAATCAGCCATTAGTTCTAATACATTGTCAGAGAGCTATGCTCATTGGGATTTGAATTGCATTACAATCGAGCAGCGAACAAAATAAACCACACAAAAAGTAGCGATAGAGAAACAAGATCACACCTTTATGTAACGAATGTGAATATTTTTAGTTGCCTCGGGATAGAGAAAGAAATGCGCACCAACAAAACAGGTTTTCAGTCAGCCAGAAGACATAACCAACTTTTATTGTCGGTGTTTTATAATGCAAATTCTAAATGTTGGAAGTTGAAACCCAAACTTAAGTTTTCCGAGATTCATCGTAAACACAATGTTCCTTATTCTTAAAAGAACCAAACTGCACGTTGGGTTTCCATTCCATGGGGGGTTTCTGTCAACTTTGGAACGGCAAACTTCATGCACATGCATCTTCCTACACACGCTTGTTTTTTACGAACTTGAAGAAAACAGCAATCATCATGATACTAATTCAATAAACAAGAAAAATAAAGAGAACAGCGAGTACTTAAGATCTGAAGAAAATTTTAAATCATATGGATCTGATGTAATAATAAATATCTGAGTATGTACCAAGTGGAGTGAGTAACAGTGTTACTCACAAAGGGTATAAGTCTCGTTTGAATCATTCCGTGTGAATAGATTTTTAGCAACTGCCCAGAATGTGTGAACCAGATGTTTTTACCCAGGGAGCATCTACAAACGATATCATCCGCTCTAAGTTGAGTCTTTCTGTAAATTTTCTGTCAAACTTTTTTTGAATGAAAGGGATCTTTGGATCTATCTATTAATTTTTTGGGACATGTTATTGTCAGATAGCTTATTTCGGTCCTGAGTTATGTCCTGAAAAACTATCGAACCAATTGAGAACAAGAACATCAACCACAAAATAACATAAATGATGAAGAACCTGGAAACCAAAAGCTAATAATTTTCCATCATAAGAAATGTAAAATTTTATGATTTTTTATTATTTTTGATAAATTTGTTGATAAGTAAAATTTTAGTTGTTCACTTTTTATCGCATCAAAATTTGACGAATTATTTTTATAATAAATTAAATTTTCATATTTTTTTAATTAATTCTAACTAGTATTTCAAAATCAAATTAATTTTAATTTATCTATTTTTAGATTGGGCTATTAGCATAGTAAATTAATTAAAATGCAAAAGAATAAACCCAAGAGACATTTGACATCGATCCATTAGTGAAATAAGGTACAACACATCAACAACAACAACCACCAATAAAAGTCTCGCTAAAGTGTAAGAGCTGAAGAAGTTCAATAATACGCAGTCTTACCCTTATATGATAAAGAGGTTGTTTTCCACATTAGTGAAATAAGGTAATACATAATATTTACAAGCCTTTCCATTCTCCCACAATAATAAAGCATATGTTTAGCGATTATAATTTATGCCCAAAGAACATATCAAATGCATAAATTTCAAGTGGGAAGTCGTTACTTGTACACGTAAATTATATCAGTTTTGGACCAGGATTGTCCTTGTCCATAGATCAGGCTGAAGCATCCTCTCCAGAATCCTCCATGGCAACCTCCTTAATCAGATTTTTGGTTGAGGGCAAACCAGCAACCACATCATCTTCAATGCCACACTCATTTGTTCCTCTCGCTATCTTGAAGTAACCATCCTGTCATTAAAAATGCAGTTGCAGGTTAGCAATAAGAGAAGAACCTGTAAATCCAAGACCGTAAGAATTCTGATGGCAACCAAACATACCTCACCCCAGCCTCTATTCCATTGATTTGCGATCAGCTGTGACAAAGTGAGCACATACAATCTTATTAGCATCTTGGTAAATAAATGAACCATAACCATATATTCTCAAAGCAAATGCAAGAAGTCATACATACCCAGTAATCTTCCCCGTCATCAGAAGTTCCCCAACCAATAAGCTTCACAGCATGTCCACCCATGACATCACCTGTTATGTGTTTGTATACTCCTGACTTGTAATGAGCAAAATCCTGCGAAACATATAATTACATTGATTTAGAACAACCAAAACCTGTTTCCTTCTGTAATACTTCATGGAATACAAGAAATACTAAACGGACTATTGACAACCTATGCCCCACAAGTTCAAAGTGAAACCAGAACCAAAGAAACAGAATAGTACTTGGAAGATGATGCACCTGCTCGATAGTGGTTTAACAGTAAATGAATACTCAGGATAGATGTAACCAAAAGAAGATATATATATACATGACATACATATATATATAAAGTTGTAAGCACATTGACAACAAAAATCTGCACATTCAAATAAAAGAAAAGAAGAGTTGATCCTTTACCTCATAAACAGTGAACGAGACTTCAACAGGACCGTTCTCATAAACTTCTGACATAATGCTGTACGGATCAGAACTGATTCTATATGCACTGACACTGTAGCGCTTTGAATCCCTCCAGAGCTGGTTCTTATTAACACATTTTCTCTGACACTTTGGAGTAGGATATCCAGGTTCACAACCAGGATGAGAACAGCCAATATCATCAAAATATGGATCACACTGCTAGATGGTAAGTTTTTGATTAAATGAGTAGATATACAGAAATGAGAGACCTCTAATATGCCATGAATCTTCAATGGGATAACAGTGAAAAGTTAAGAATCCTTAAATTTCAGTTGGGTTAGCTGGAGTGCAGAAACAGTGTAAAAAGTTGAAGGCAAAGACTTAAAAACCGCACCTCCTCAGTGACAACACCGTGGTTGACAAAGTACCTCCATGCATAAAGTGGATAACCGCCGTTGCAACCATCTCCACACAGAAAGCCACAGCAAGCTAAAAGATCATTCACGGACAAAGAGATATTCTGCAGTAAAAAACACAAAATGAGGCTCTTCATGAACATCTTAAATATTCAACTTCAATGAATAGATTATTTACCATGCCGAAGTGGATGCAAAATCGATCAGACAGTGATTCAACAGCACCAAATGCCCAACAAGATCCACAATGACCCTGAATTTTCACCACAGTGAGAACTTTAGGACTGATCTATATTAATTGAAAGAGAGAGAAAGAATGAGTGAGAGGAAGACTACCTGATCTTTGATTTGTTAATTGCGGCCCCATTTCAGTGGCACCAAAAAAATGATCAGACAATATCGAAATTGCAGGAAAAAAAAAAAGAACAGAAATCAAGCAAAAACACTGACCTAGAATTCTTCCTATGGTAGCACATTGTGTCCAAGCTGTTCTTGCATCAAACTCTTTCGGAAGTTTCAAGGATTTAGAATGACTTACAACAGGAACACCCCGGAGTTCCTTTTTTGGTGTTGGTTTGACACCGAGGAGGTGCTTGAATTGGCCAACCTATAAATCAAAACATATGCTCACTTAAGAAAACAGCAAAAAAAAAAAGTATCTGGAATGTGGTCAAGACAGAGAAAAAGACTTGAAACTATTTCAATCTAAAATGAATAAAGGGTTCACTGAAGACCCACGGTATAACTTGAAAATTGTGGATTCATAACAGCTTGCCATCCAGCATCAGCATTCTCATTGATCTCTTTAACGATTGAATCCTGCATGCTCACAGCAGCCAAAATTGAGAGGATGAATACAACTTTAGAAACTCCATATCAATAATAGGAATAATAATGCAGATAAAATTGACCAAGCTTTTATAAGATGTTGGAAAAAGGAAAAGAGCACCTGAAGGATCCTAGAGTTAAGCTTGAGTTTTGCATCCTCTGCAGTTACCTGTCGACAATAGAACATCCAACAGTCTGGAAATCAAAATATAACCTTCAAAGTCCAAATTTGAAGAAAAGAAAAGGCAAATTTTAAAAATAAATGCAAGAATATACCCACTTAAATGCAAGACAATGCTTAGATCATTTGTTTGAGGTCTTAAATTTCCCAACTATGCAAGTCCTTACACGGTTTTGTACATAACATCCTCACATCAATACAGATTCAAGTGATTATGTTATCAAAGCTTGCTCTTTTACCCCTCTATGTTCTAACCAAACTATCTCCTGCTATTCAGGGATACGAAATCATAAGCTCCCTCGTAGAAAGTGGGCGATCAAGATAAAATTGACAGAGTCCAAACACCAAAGCCTCAATATTTCACAATGAGCAAGATTTTCCAAGGGGAAGAACCCAATTCGAGGGCATCACTTCAATCAATTTCATAAGAGCATAAACTTAAAACTAGTGATTTCGACCCTGTATAGACCCAGAGATATTCAGCTTTCCATTAAAGATTTGTCTTTTATCACTTTCAGGGTAATCAATCTCAATTCTGAACATAGTAATTTCAGTTATAAACATGTCAAACAAAACAAAGCTTCAAAGGGACATATATCCATTTTCAACCATCTACCACGAAGTCAAAGTCGACCTTCCAGGGTTTGGAAAGAAAAGATCTTGTTAAAATAAGAAAACGTCCCAGCATATGCATATCCAACAAGAAACTTAAAAGAAGGAACAGCGATATAAAAAAAACAGCGATTTGCAAGTACCTCAAGCTGGAAGACAGAGATGGCCAAAAGAAGCAGAGTGGCAAAGAACTGAGTGGTTGCCATGAGTAATATGCTTCCCCCTATAGTGGAGAAGCTGGGGCGAGGTTGTTGAATGGAGAAAGGAAGTTTCTCTTCACTTTTTTATAATTGGCTACGACTTGGGTATTACACCACACAGAGAGAAAATGATAAGAAAGCGACAAGAAAGTAACAAACCCCGAAAGCTAAGGAACAAGTTTTGATGAATGAGTTAAGGCTTGCGAGGAAGGCGTAGACGGATAGGTCCATTGGCTAACGATGGCGGTAGTTAGTCAGAGGTTATGGGCCAATACGTCAAGTTTCGGCTAATCTTCAATTCCATTATCTCGGGAGTATAAATCGAAAACAATGAGACGGATTAAGAGGCATGATCCAATCTTTCGCCATCCACTACGCACTGGACAGGACAGGACTGGATCTTTAAGTTTGGAATGTGTTGGGATATTTTAATCTTTTTAAGCTTATCTATTTAAATGAAGATTAATGAAAATTCAGAATTCCGTAATAAAAAATTAATAAATTATTATTTGATAATAACTTGTAAATAAAGTGTATTGAAATTAAAAATTATTTTAAATTGTTATCTTTTTTAAATAAAAATAAAAACATGTACGATCATTAATGTCTAATAATTACATGTTAGATAAAACTTAAAGTTAAATATATTTATAAGTAAATTTTTATTTTAATCTTTTATATAATATTTTTACTAAATTATTGGTGAAATTTTATTATATTTTATCAAAATAAATAATTAAATTTTTATTTATAAATTAATTTACATTTTAAATTATTAAAATAAATTTTATTTAAATTTTATATATTTTGAAGATATATTAAATTTAAATTGAATTTATTTATTAAATTACAATTATTTTATTTTCTAAAATTTGATATTTAAATTAATTATAAAATTCAATTAAATTATTTATAATTATTATTAATCATTAAAATTAAATAATTAAATAATATATATTTAATTGACATTAAACTATATTATAAAACATAAAAATCCCTTTCCGTATTTTTCATAAGTCAAAACCAAAAATTTAAATAAATAATTTTTTACTAAAATATAAATATAAATTAAAAAAGAGGAGAAACAATACATCACTACACATATGTTGAAGCTGCCTAAATTACATCTTTATGTCTAAAGAGCACTCAACCATGCGCAACGGGAACATCCTCAGATGACTCATGCGAGCGTTGCAACACCTCATATAGTTGTTTCAGAGCTTTGTCGTATGATATAAACCCCATGAACCAGAATTCGTAACCATCTGTGGTCACTAATTGGATGTATTTTTCAGATGGGTTCATTCTGTTTGAAGAAGGATTAACAGCTCTCAGCTGATGAAGCTGCACTCCCATCTAGAGATACCCACCAAGTTCAAAAACGTGTTAGAGATTGATGTCAGGAGATTGAAATTCAATATCAAATGACTTTCAAGCACAGAAATGAAACTCAGAGCAAAACTTGACTTGGAAAAAACGTGGGAACTAGGCTGACACTACCTGCAGAACCTATCCTAAGTCTCACTGGAACTAAGGTTCATCAAGCTTTCTCAAAAACCTGCTTATTTTCAACCTTAAAAGTGTATTAAGTTTGGTTTTATTAAAAAAGGCGGAACTATGTCAACTTTCAAGCAACAACTTCTGAAAAGGATGTAGAAATTTATACCTTGTAGTACATCCATTGCTGCTGTCCAGTGGCAGAATATGAAGAGAAGGGATTGTTGCTGCAAAAGGCCACTCTTTTAGTTGATACATAAAGGGTTCCACTAACAGGTCCAGATGAAGTTGATAAATAGCAAACATAAGTTTTTAAGAGCTTCTCATCAGGTATGAACCCAAATGTCTGTTGGAATACTTTGTCATGCCCTCCTTCAGCAAGCACCTTTGTCCCTTGAGTAATCCTTGACAGTGCTGCCTCCGTGAAGCTGGGGCTAACTTTGACTGTAGAGATTACAAGTTATGAAACAAAAGACAAAGCAAAAGAAAAACACAGTTCCCCGTTTTGCTGAAGAAAAGATCATGAAATCAAGCCAATAAAAGGAAGCCCAATTCTAAAAGATTAGTTGCCCTTTTCTCCACTGATTACGTAGTTGCTTAAGCACACTACTGAAACCAATGTCATACAATTACTGGAATTCCAGAAACAACGAGGCTTAATTCTTCCTTCTTTCATACTCAAGAACAGCACAACTCTACTCCTAAGACCACCTGAGTTAATTAGTTGATTTTCGAAAGATTGGCTGCGTTTGACTCTTAAATTCCCGACGAAGATCTCACATAGGATCAACTATTCTTTTTCAACATGGACGAATTATTCAAGTTTAGGTAGTACTTCCATGTTAGATCCCAGCTTTGAAGAAACAACAATCAATTAACAGGTAAACAACATATCGATGTTTTTATATGTTGTTTACCTTTCCAACAATAGGTTAGCAAGAAGATTTGATCGTTGAAAAATACCAACAACTAAACTATATGAAGTAACCATGGAGAAGGTAAAGATTTACAATGATGCCAGATATTATCTGCATAAACCTCAGCTTTCCTACTTGCATCTTCAAACCTTCTTCCACACCGATTGAATGCATCACATATCTTACTCTTTGGTCCTGAAGAGAAAAAACACAAAGTTATTAAAATTTTCGAATCTTACAAAAACCAATTCATCAAAGATCCCAACAAAACTGAACCACTACGCTTACGCCCACCATTTGCTCCGTTGCCACTGGGTGGTACAGGAGTCATCTGAACATAAGGGTTGTCACTGTTATGATGATTAGCCATGCTATGACGATAGCCCAACAAGCGAGAAACCACCTGCTTATATGCTAGTTGCGACAAAGCTACGGCCACCACTTTCTCTTATTCTCTACGATCCTGTACTGCTTCTGGGTATTGATCGATGGTGATGGTGGTCACTTTTTTATTCTTTCTCTGGGTCAAAATCGGTTCGAGGAATTTGTCTCAGAACGGACGTAAATCAGAATGTTGATGATAACGACACGCTAAGCTATAGATAATGCAACTTTGCTTTAACTCGTGGCAAAAAGCCAATGTGAAATCGTTGTGTGGGTGCAACTGCTTTTTCGTCTTTTTAGCTTGGCTTTAGCAGGTTATTTCGGTGATTCCATTTCCACAGATAAGTCGAATATGTTCGAATGATTACGTGCACAAGTATTGTAGATTAAGGATGAGTAATGAGTCCACGGAAGCGTCAAGTTAAAACAAGCTCTTCGAGATAAACATCGATCCTTCAATTTTATGGTTACGTACGAACTGTAGTTGACTCGTCGCTTCGAGGAAGATAAAAATAAGCATTAATAATTTTATAATTAAAGCACTTTCTATCATCTTTTTGTTAAAATTGTTAATGGTGAGATCCATGCACTATCGTTTCTTTTATAATGTCATTTCACGTAATAAGTGATTCTGAGAAAAGAGTGTGTCTATTCAATAAAAACTTCTATATTAATAAAGAGAACATAATGTCTATTCAATAAATAATTTAATTTTTTTCTTTCTTTTAACATGAACGAATATATTATTTGATATATTAACATAATCTTTTACTAAATTTATTAGTTATTTAGATGTTTAATGTTATTATCTTAACAAAAATTTAGTAAAGGGAACTTTAATTTTAAAATTGTAGGAGGAGATAAATTGTAAATATTCACTTTTTATCATATTTCTAAATTAATGAATAATTATAGAAAATTTATATAAAATAATTCACAACAACCACTAGTGAAAATGAGTAAGGAAAGAGAGTCAAAATCTATTTATAATTTTTGGCTTATATTCATTCTCTAAACTTAACTTGAGAATTTATTATTTTCTTTATTTAATGGGCTGAGAGTAACCCTTTGTACAAAATCTTATTTGTCACTCTCTCTCTCACTCAAATAAAGGTCTTTTTGGTCTTCTCACCTTAATTTGATTCATGCCCCCTGTCATCTAATCTCAATAATGGGGGAATCTGTCCAACTTTTAGTAATGTCAATTTCTACAATTCCTCTTCACTTTAATAAATTGATGCTCTCATCTCTGCTCCAGCACCCTCTCCCTTACCATCCATCAGCATCCTTGCATCCTCAATCCCCCCAAGCCCCGAACTCCTTCACCTAATCCAGGTACCTCAAATTAACAACATGTACCAGCTTTAGAATTTGAACTAGTTGCACCCTACTTGCCTATCAACTTGAGGCTTAACCGGAGAAAAGTGGTGGAAGGGTCCTCCGAAAGCTCTCTCCAATACTTGTCTCCATCTAAGTCAAATGATAGAAAGATGATGTTCTTAAAGATTGTAACCAACGTATTAGGTACCATTCTGTACCGGTCGGAATCCGGAACGGTACCCTGCTATACAGTACTGGCCTTGAGAACCGGGCGTTATCGGTCGGTACCAGCCGGTACCTACGATACCGGACAGTACTAGGCCGATATCGTAAATCCTCAAACTTTTGAGGATCAAAATGAAAAAAAAATATACAACCCCCCCCGATCTAGTTTGTCTTCTCTTCTCTCTCTGCACTTTTGCTCTCATTTTCTCTCTCACTCACTCTCTCACTTCGTCGGTCCTCCGGTGGCCCTCGCCTGTTGTCGCCGACTCTCAACTATTCGTAGCTCTCTCCGGTGGTCCTCCGCAGCTCCTCCACCACACGACGTCGCACCTCGCCTGATCCACGCCTCCTCCGCCGCTCTACGCCTCCGCCTTCCGCTGTCACTGGTCACGCCTCCACCTTTCGCTGGCCATGCCTCCATCTCCGACGACCACCAAGGCACCAACATCGCCCATGCCCAGATCTGCACCCAAGTTTTGTGATTAACCGAGACCCGATATTGTGTTGGGTAGGTTTTTTATGAATTTGTGATTTTGTGGTATAATATTTGTGATGATTAATTTCG
>JAOQMS010000004.1:4480618-4541964 GCA_027563885.1 Erythroxylum longipes | reverse complement strand
ACTTGATTGTTTCCTCGTCACGATGAAATTGTAATAGTTAAAGGATATTTATTGTTCTTTTATTGGATGTTTTGATGCGATTATTATTTATTAAAATTTTGAAATTGTATTATTGTAATATTTTAAATACTTTGTATTATCCTTATTTTTATATTTGTATTATGATGATTGTCTCTTTTCATATTAATTGTGGTTATTATTTATATGTGAAATATTTAAGAATTATTGTTATTTTATATTAAAATTATTAATTGTGATTATTATTTGTTATTATGATTTTTGAAAATAGGGTTGATGTAAACTGTACAGTATATAACTGTACAATATATCAGTGGACTATTTTGCAAATTTTAAAAATTTCAGGGACTGTTTTATAAATATAAAAAATTGCCGGAAACGGTACCCGGTATTGACCAGTACCGGTACAGTACCGTTCCAGAACTCAATCCAATACCGAGTCTGGTACGATATTCACAACATTGATTGTAACAGCTCAGGAGGGAGCTAAAGGCCCGGACATCTACTTTTGTTAGTTTTTTTTTAGAAATTAACCCACATTTTTTTGCAATACAGATATGGAGTTTAAAATCATAAAAGGCAAAGGACTGGAAGAAGTTTTATTGACTAAAGATCACTTGTTCCTGTTCAAGTTAAGTACTAAAAAAGCAGCTAAGGAAGTTCTTAGAGTAGGCCCTTCACACATGCAAAGTACCCCTATTTTTCTTTAACCTTGGAAACCAAGTATCACTCTAGATAACATCACACAAGAAAATGTTCCCATATAGATCAACTTTTATGGAGTCCCACTTGAGTATTGGTCAACAAAAATTTTGAGCTTAATTTTTAGCTATGTTACGTGACCTGTGTGCTTGAATGAGATGACAGCATTGAGGAAAAGAGTTGGGCTTGGTAAACTTTATGTAAGTATGGAATTAAGTAAGGAGCTACCTGAAATGGTGCCATTCATGAGACTGGGAAAGGGAAACATATTAGTAGAAGAGTATATCCATATTACTTACCAATGGAAGCCCACTCTTAAGCAACAAGGCAAGCAATGGAGGGCTACCAAAAACAAATTCAAAAGAGGAGACTAAGAGGAGTTAATAGGGTTAGACGTGGGGGGTAAGCAATCAAAAACAGCAGAGGTAGCTCCTATAATTAAGGCTATTAAAGAAATGGTAGGCTCTGAAAAAGTGAAGGAGGAGAAAAATGGTGAAGGTAGCAAGGACAAGAATATTAATGATTAACACTTTGCGACAGAAGTTAGCTCAAGCAACCATACCCCCGTATGCTCAGTAGTGAAAGAATCATAAATGACCAGAAGTAGCAAATCACCAACAAAAACAGTAGAGGGATAGGCCTAAAGAATTCAAGATCGGTACAAGAAGAACAGCAGAAAAAAGGAATAAGGTTGGTAAAGCTAACAAAATCTCCCAATGTCCCTATTAACATGGAATGTTAAGGGCATAAATTGCCCTAAAAAGCAATAAGCCTTAAAAGGATTCATTTTGGACAATAACCTTGTGTTATTGGGTTACTTGAAACCAAGCTAAACAAGTAGAAATTTGGCAGGGAATGCCTCCTTTATACAAGTAATGGAAAAAGAGACGAATCACAGCATTAAAGGGTGTAAATCTTTATATATATAATGAAATTTTCCTTAATAAAGGAAGAGATCAAGAAGCTTAAAAGTAACATCAGTAAATGCACACACCAAAGTGTAACATAGGCCAAAAGGAAATTAGAAGTGATATGTGCTTAATTAATTATACATTTACTCCTTAACACTTAGTGATTCATGCTATGAAATGTTTAAGAAACTCATTTATCTTCGTGGAACAATAAGGAGATGGATTAGGGTGAAGATGGGACAAGAAATGCAAGAAAATGAACGATTTTCATGACCTGCAAGATGCAAGGTCATCCACAATTTTGAAAGAAGCATCATTTTGAAGAAGCACAGTTGGATGCACGGTCGTGCATCAAACCGTGCATCTTTCTAGTAACCTAATTTTTGGTATAAATCGACATTTGAGAGGCTAAAGGAGTTATCGAACATGAGAAGGGGCAGAAACCTTACTCTTTTGGAATTTATGGAGGGCTAATCTTCCTTCTTCCGATTCAATGATGAAATCGAAGTTGAGGATTGCATTTATGCATCTCTTCATTATGCATTTTGAATCTCTCTCTCTCTGGGGATTGTTTATGTCATCCTTTGCTTATTGATTTGGGTATTTGTTTAAGGATGATCTGAATGTTTCTATTAGATTGTTTTTATATAAACTCATTGTTAGAATATCAAATACAATACGTAATAGTTGTGTTTTGGATTCATTTGGAGTAACTAATGGTGTTAAATCATTAGAGATAACATAACATAGGTTAAATGATTCGAGCTAGTGTGGTTATTGCCTAGATTAATCTATTTTCCCTATTTGTAATACGGCTGTCTTACTAAATTTAGAGGGCTTGTATTAGATTGTTTGATAGCTAGGTTTAGTTAAAGAGCTTATTTTGATTAAACATGACCTAAGGAAAAACCGGGACCTAACAAAGCTTATTATTAATTTACAATTAATAGTTTCTAAAAGAGATGTGAAAACTAAAAGTCAATGGAGTATGTTTATTTATATTGGCCCCATAATTTTTTCGTTGAATTAAGCATAATAGTTTATGGAATAAGCATGGAATTTGAATTTTTGCCTTAGGATAATTTTGAGGTCATGATAGAATAATTATTGGAGTTTAATTATTTATTCCAATGTTAGTAGGATTTTATTACGTTGGTTATTAAATTAAAGTAGTAAGATTATATTAAGGGCAAATGTGGCATGTCACTTAAGAATAAAAGTCATGAAGCATAAAAGGAAGGGCAAAGATGACTTTTTCCATTCATTAAGGGCATAATAGGAAGAAGAAAGTGCATTCTTCTTCATTAAAGGAGTGAAAAACGAAATGGAGGGAGAGAAAGAAGAGAAAAACAAAAAAAGAAGAGAGAAATGAGAGAGAGAGTCGTCTATTAGAGAGAAGAAAGAATAAAGTGCTAGGTTTCATCTTTTCTTAGTCTTCAAGAGAGATTGAGGTTGTTCAAGAAGAGAAAAAGAAAGAGGAAGAGAATAGCTTCCTTTTGAGCCAAAAATCTTGTTATTTGGTGAAGATTCAAGGTAAGTTCATTCTTAATCCTGTGGATTTTTGGAAGGGTTTTGGTTCATGAAGCTTAAGAAATGCATGGGTTTAAGTATTCTAGAATCAATTTTTGTGGATATGCTTGTTGGGTTCTCAATTTGTATTCCTATTGATTTGAAATTTTGCCAATAAGAGGAGGGACATTTTTAAGCAAGTATCTAAGCAAGGAATTCAGTTGGGTTACATGTTTATAGTTGAGTTAATGGGCCATGAGTATTTTTTTTTTTGAATCAAAAGATTTAAATGATTTCAATTGCTTTATAAATGTTGCATTTATTGCTTCTTGAATGATTGAATTATTTGCTATATGTTTGGTACATGAATCTCGATGATGATTTATGAAATGATGATGAAAATTGTATTTGAAAAATATCATGCTTATGGAAATCATGTTTTCGAAATGTGCCTTTTGGGCAAGATGTTTACAAGATATGAAATTCATGTTTATGTGGGTTTGTGGTGATCCATCATGTTATGTCACGTGCACGTTGACCATGTTAAAGGCTTCTCTCGCCTACCTGTTAGTGGCATAGAGCTCTTTCACGGACTCCCTCATGTTTACTGGAGATTCGCAAAAACTTCCTCATGTTTATCACAGATTTACAAGAACTCCCTTATGTTTACTAGAGATTCGCAAGAATTCCCTCATGTATATGGACTAACCAAACCATTATGAGTGCTTAAGTTGTTTATGATTTGTTGAAAAGTTGATGAATACATGTCTTATGTTGTTTATGATGTGTTTGACAAGGTTGAGAATTTGGGAAATACATGTTTTATGGTTACAAAGCATTTTACTGTGGAAATGGATATTTTCAATGGTTTTGCTTGTTTCTCTATTATAAACTTGTTACCCAAGAGCTTTTAAGCTCACCCTCATTTCCTCCCCATCTCCAGGTGATGATCAAGAGATCGAGTGATCGAGAGTCAAGGCATCACTCCAATTATGCTTATTTTTGTATTTTAAGTTAGTTTATGAAAACTCAAGGCTTTAGCCGCATTTCAAGTATTACCCGTCCATTTATATTTTGTATTTTTGGATTATGAAATCAATGATGTATTTGGGTCTTGAAATGCCCATTAAAGCTTTGTAAAACTCTTTTCTTTTGAAGATTAGTGAAATATATGTATGTTTTGCTCATGACTTTCCAAGTTTTCACATTATATTTTCAAGCATCTATAGGGATAAATTTTGTATTCTGACTTCAGGGGAAAACTATATTAATCTGGGCTAATTTAAACAAAGTTGTCTTCTTGGAAGTTGTATTTTATTCCTTTGGCTTTCCAATGATATAAAGTATGTAATTTTTGGGGATCGGAGTTGAGAGTTATGCTCTTTACAAGTTAGTGATGTTGCATAGGGAAAGTGTTGGACATTTTATAGACTTTTTCTTAACTTGAGTTAATAGAAAATGAGTTTTATGATGTCTTAAAGGGGAAGAATTAGTGTGATAAGTTAGAGATGAAATGAAGTGATAAAGGCAGTTGAATGTGTATTGAATTATTGAAGAATGTATTGACATGGTTGATGTTATGTTTATGTGATTATGATCAACAATTGAAGATGAATATGTTTAAGTATGAATGATGTTTTGTTGGTTATGATCAATGGTCTTGTATGATGTATTTTTGTGGATGTTTTGAATTGGATTGGAGGTGAAAATGATGAGGAAATTAAAGTAGGAATGATAGGATATGCATGAGAGGTGTTAGATGTGATTGAAGGGTTAGAAATCTGAAATTTGACCCGTAAATGTCCATTAGGCGGACTTCATATCTACTAGGCGGATTCTCTCGGGTTTGTTTGTGTCCCATCTCAGTTCATGTCCGTTTGAAGGGACGTATGTCCGCTAAGCAGACCTTCTCGGGATAGTTTTATAAATGTGCAAATTTTGACCCTTTAGAGGGTAAAATCTCTCTTCGGGGTCTTCACGGAAGTTATAGAATTTGAAGTCCTTTTCGAAACCGTCATTGAATGACCTTGATCTGACATCCATAGTGAAGGTTATTCTTTTTGTCCCAAATCATGCAAATTTTATAAGTTGGGGGCTTATCATTGCTTATATATGGCACATTTAGGCTTGAATGGAGCTTGCAATGTACTTAGTTTGTTATGGAAATAAGAGATAAATTGAGTGATGTGTTTAGGGTGACGATTGAAGATATGAACATAAGAATGGATTGTTATATGTCAAGTGCTCAATTATGGAAATTGTGGGATGGTATAAGAATGAAGATGAACCTATGATGGCTAATGAGATTCTATTAAAATAACTCTACAGGGACACGCAATCACGTCTTGTGGCACTCAGAAGTCGGACTCAACAAACGAGGTCCAACATCATTTGGTATCAGAGAACGAGTTAGACTCCAAAAATGGGGTCTAACAATTTATATATAAGTTGAGATTGAACCAAGAAATAGATTACAAAATCATTCATCAATTTTTTCACTTTTATGCCTTTTAATTTGATTTGCTTTCCTCATTTCAATTTTATTTTATTTTGTACTTAGTTTGTTATAGAAATAAAAGATAAATTGAGTGATGTGTTTAGGGTGACAATTGAGGATATGAACATAAGAATATATTGTCGTATGTCAAGTGCTCAACTATGGAAATTGTGGGATGTTATAAGAATGAAGATGAACCTATGATGGCTAATGAGATTCTATTAAAATAACTCTACAGGGACACGCGGTCACATCTTATGGCACTCAGGAGTCAGACTCGACAAACGGGGTCTAACATCATTTGGTATCAAAGAACGAGTTAGACTCCAAAAATAAGGTCTAACAATTTATATATAAGTTAAGATTGAACCAAGAAGCAGATTACAAAATCATTCATCAATTTTTTCACTTTTATGCCTTTTAATTTGATTTGCTTTCCTCATTTCAATTTTATTTTATTTTGTACTTAGTTTGTTATGGAAATAAGAGATAAATTGAGTGATGTGTTTAGGGTGACGATTGAGGATATGAACATAAGAATAGATTGTCATATGTTAAGGGCTCAATTATGGAAATTGTGGGATGTTATAAGAACGAAGATGAACCTATGATGGCTAATAAGATTCTATTAAACTAACCCTACAGGGACACGCGGTCATGTCTTATGGCACTCAAGAGTTGGACTTGACAAACGGGGTCCAACATCATTTGTTATCAAAGAACGAGTTAGACTCTGAAAACGGAGTCTAACAATTTATATATAAGTTGAGATTGAACCAAGAACCAGATTACAAAATCATTCATCAATTTTTTCACTTTTATGCCTTTTAATTTGATTTGCTTTTCTCATTTCAATTTTATTTTTTTTGTTATTTGCATCCAACCAAACACTCAAACACCAAAGAAGACTGGAACTACATTGTTAAAAATGAAAATAATAAGCTTATCCCTACAAGAATTCAAAACTGATGGTGAGTATGCATTGATTACAAAAAGTTAAATGCCGCTATACTCAAGGGTCACTTTCCACTCTTATTCATCAATCAAATGCTTGAATGATAACATGTGCATCGTAACGCTAGTCAAAATAAAATAACTAGACTACTATTATAGCAGTGGTGAGTCTAGGTCGATCCCACAGAGAGTGTGTGTAAAGTTTATGAAATGAAATGAACTGGTGTTTAAGTTTAGGGGGCTTTGGATTTTTCAAATAAAAAAAATAAAACTAGAATAATAAAAACAGATTAAAGAAAACATGTGAAAATTGATAAAAGTGGAGAATTGGTAGGGACTCAGTTCTTTGGTTCAATCTCAGCATTCACCCTAGTTAAGCATATTTCAACAATTTGTTGTTCTCAAACCTCTCCTAGCAACTTGATAATTGTGATTTGCATTATGTTTTAGGGTTTAATTTGTTATGTAATAAGTGTTAATTTGAGTATGTAGTGTGTGTTTAGGTTTTGATTGTGTTACTTTATGTATTTAATGTTTTTTATGGGTTAGTATAAGTCTTTGAGCTTAAATGTTATGTTTTTTAGGTACCTTGATGTGTTTATTAGTGTTTCAGGGTAAACGGCGAAGAACGGAGAAGTTTAGAAGAGTTTCGGGGCAAAACAATATCCCACGATCGTGACAGAAAGAAGAGAGCCAATAGGACCCAGGCCACGATCGTACACTTTGGGCCACGATCGTGACAGAAAGCTCTGAACCAAGCCACAATCATGCACTTTGGGCCACGATGGTGACAAAGAGGGTTAGGCACTAGCCACGATCGTGGCCTGCGTCAGACAGACACAAAAACAACTAAAAACATCAAATTTTGCGGGATATTTCAAACCGTTTCAACCCCAAATCAACCCTAGGGCTTCCAAGATATAAATAGAACATTAAAAGATAGAGGAAACAGCTTTTAAAGCCTTTTTGCATCACTCAATTCCGAACCTTTACAGAGCATATCGAGAGATTTGAGGAAAGAGACGAAGGAAGAGGGACATGGAGAAGAAGCTTGACGCGAAGTACTTTCGGAACAGGTGGTTTTTCGTAGTCGCTACCTCCACGAGTCCGTTCCGATAGTGTTTTCTGTTTTTATTTCAATTTTATTGATGTATAGAATTAGGATAATTGTAAGAATAGTTGTTGTTGAATGTCAATTTTTGTTTAAACTCACCTTCGGGATTTTGATCTTAGAGATTAACGAAGTTTAATTTATTGTGTTTTCATTGAGTTATTTGTGATTCAATATCTGTACTTAATAATTCAGTAATAAACTGAGAGGATAAACAGAGTGAATATCATCAAATTGGGCTAACGAGAATTAGATAGTTTGATAGATAAGAATTGAATCAAACCAGTGAAATCGTGTAACGAGAGATCGAGCATAAGTTTCCAGTAGGTTATTAGACAAATTCATAAATAATTTAGGTTTTGGGTAAATTAGAAATCGAGAGATTACAATTCCCTAATTTAATTAGGGATTATAAATTAGGGTTAAAGATTATAACTCGAGAGAGAGTAATCCACCTTAGGACCGTCTAGACCTAGTAATTTGATAATTGCATAATTGATTCGATTTACATTAATTTCGGATTAAAACTCCCTTTCTCCTAATTGGTAGTTTCTAGGTTGATTCTGGATTGGGTTGTGAAAAATTGCTATTTTCTTTATATTTTATGAGTTCAATTCTTGATATTGATTTTTTCATTGGTTAATTTCTGCATTATTTGTTTATTTTGATTTATTGTGAAACTTAGTCAAGCCTTAGATTTTAGGATTAGATTAACTCTCCTCATGGGAACGATACCCTAGGTACTACGCAAACGACCTATGCGTTTTCAGAAATATCGAGGTTATAAATATTAAAACTTAGCTTACGTAACCTTGCGATCACAACTATTAATCGTGGGTTAATAATCAACCCAAGTTTTCCCTTAAGTTTTGCTTAATCAAGATGCAATCATTAATTAAACCAAACCACCAAATAACCTAGGATATGATCTCTAGATTTAATTAGGCAGTAACATTACGAATTAGGAAAACTGATTAATCAAGGAAACAACCACATACGATGTGTCATTTAACCTAAGTCATGTTATCCCTAATGATTACAAATCATTAGTTGCTACACATGAATTTCAATATAACAATTACGGATTACATCAAAATTCTAGTAATGAGTTTATAAATAAACGATTCAATGAACGCATTAAAATCATCTTTTCACAATCCCAATTTAATAAACACAAGATAATATAATCAATTTTTAATGAGAGAAAGAAATAATAATAATAAAAAATATATTTAACCTAGGTCGTCAGTATCGATGTCATCTTCAAACCAACGTCGGAATATTTAGCCTTCTATAAGTCTCTCAAGAATATACTTCAGTCCCGTGAAAATCATCCCCAACCGAAACCCCTTTCGATTGTCTCCACTGCTGCAAGCTTTGTTCTATTCTACTGTTTATAATTTGACAAATAAAGCTTGGTGGTCCACCGTAACTATTCATGTTCTCTTCACTACCTCCGAGCTCTCTATTATGTTCTCCAGCCTTCCAAGTCGCAGCTCTCGTCTCTTCCCAGCTGCCTACTCTTCCCCTGTAGCTTGATGTGACCAATTAATGTTAGTGGACACGCATACTGTTCACGCAAAACAAAACCCTCCCGCAAGCTCTTGGCCAAACGTCTACGTTTCATGCATAGCGTTTGCGTGAAACGTAGACGTGGTTTGCGTGAAACGTAGACGTGGTCTACATTTCTTCCTTACTGTTGTCATTTTTATTGACACGCGCTACTCCTATACATGTTGCCTACGCTGCACTGCTACGTCGTTTCCTCTTAACTGAGCTGCTGGTGTTTTGCACATTTATTGTCACCGTATTGATCATTACTAAATTTATATACATTGGGTTGTCCCATCTCATGCCTTCATCTTCTTTGTATTTTCAACATATATCTCCTTTCTTGGCATTTTCATGTCTTCTTCTTGCTCCATAAAGACAAGTGAGTATTAACCTTCAAAAAACGGTCTAACAGTCGTGCTTTCGACCCACTTTAATTTATTTATTTTCAAAATGTACGCAAAAATCATATATAAATTAAAGTGAATATCTCAAGCATTTTAACCTTCAAAAAACGGTCTAACAGTCGTGCTTTCGACCCACTTTAATTTATTTGTTTTCAAAATGTACCCAAAATCATATATAAATTAAAGTGAGTATCTCAAGCATTTTCGTATCATTAATCGCTAAGTGTAAATGATTAAATGTATCAACAATTAAACACATATCAAATGATTTTAGGATGATCTCACTATTGTTTTCTTGATGGATATTGAGGTTATAACCAAATTGTGATAACTCTAGAAGATCAAGAGAAAACAACCTTCAAATGCTCATTTGGTATATTTGCTTATACAAAGATGACTTTTAGACTTTGCAATTCCCCAACCACCTTTTAAAGATGCATGGTAAGTATTTTCTCTGACTATGTTGAGCACATTAGTGAGGTTTTTATGGATGATTTTACTATCTATAGGGATTCATTTGATGCATGCTTAGATAATCTGAATTGCATACTTGAATTGTGCATCGAAACTAATCTTGTTCTAAATTCTGAAAAATGTCATTTTATGGTTAAATTAGGAATAGTTTTAGGACATGTAAATTCATCTAGAGGGATTAAGGTTGATAAAGATAAGGTAGACATATTGCAAAACTTACCCTATCCCACAAATGTGAGGGAGGTTCATTCTTTTCTTGGTCGGGCAAGTTCTTATTGCAGGTTTATCAAAGACTTCAGTAAGATTTCAACAAATCTTTGTCATTTGATACAAAAGTATGTGCCATTTGAAGTTAAAGAGGGATGCAAGGAAGCTTTTGACAAGTTAAAAGAACTTTTAACTTTGACACCAATCATTCAACCACCTAATTATAGTAAACCTTTTGAGATCATATGTGATGCTAGTAATTTTGCTGTAGGTGTCGTACTCGATTAAAAATGTAGCAAGATGACTTATGTCATTTATTACGCTTCAAGAACTTTCAGTCTAACACAATGCAACTACTCCACCATAGAGAAAGAGCTTTTAGCTATTCTGTTTGTTTTAGATAAATTTAGACCTTATTTGCTTGGTTCTAAAGTCATTATATATTTTGATTATACAACATTAAGGTATCTTTTATAAAAGAAGAAAGCAAAGCCAAGGCTTATTAGATGGATTCTCCTGCTCTAAGAGTTTGATTTGGATATCGAAGATAATAAAGGTGTAGAGAACTCAGTTGTCGACCATTTGAGTCGAGTTGTGAAAAAAGACAGGAGTTATTTCCGGATGAGCAATTACTAAAACTTTAAGGTAAGGTTCCATGGTATGTTGATATTATAAACTATCTAGTGAATCATGAGATACCTAATGATTTGACTAAAGCTAGATGAAATAGAATAAAGAGTGATTCCAAATATTATATTTGGGATGATCCTTAATTATGAAAGTTTTATTTTGACCAGGTAATTAAGAGATCTGTGCCTAAGCATAAATGCAAATTTATTTAAAATTTTACCATTTGTATGCTTATAGTGGTCATTTTAGGCTTAATAGAACTGCTAGGAAAATATTTGAATGTAGTTTTTATTAGCCAAATATATTTTGAGATTCCTATATGTTCTGTAAAGCATATGGACAATGTCAGAACAAGGTAATTTATCCCATAGAGATCCTTTATCTCCAATCCTTGCATGTAAATTTTTTGATGTATGGGGTATTGACTTTAAGGGACCATTTCCTTCTTCTTTTGGTTTTGTTTACATTTTATTGGTTATAGATTATGCTTCTAAATGGGTGGAAGCTAAAGCCACCAGGACTGATATTCTAAAGTTGTTATAGAATTTGTCTAGTCTAATATTTTTGCTAGGTTTGGAACACCACGAGCATTGATTAGTGATAAGGGTACTCATTTTTGCAATTTATTGGTAATAAATCTTTTGAAGAAGTACCATGTCACTCACAAGGTGTCTACAACCTACCATCCATAGACAAATTGGTAAGAAGAAGTGTCAAATAGAGAAAATAAGTCAATCTTTGAGAAAATGGTGAACTGAAATCGTAGAGATTAGAGCCAACTACTTGATGATGTTGTTTGGGGATATAGAATCGCATGCAAAACACTAATTGGTATGTCTCCATATTAACTGATTTGCGAAAAGTCATGTCATCTTCCAGTGGAAATTGAGTACAAAACTTTTTGGGCCATTAACCAATGCAATATAAAGATAGACGAGCGTGGGTAAATAAAGGAAATTGCAACTGCAAGAATTGGAAGAGCTTAGGCTTAATTCTTAAAAGAACGCAGAAATTTACAAAGAGAAGAAAAACTATTTTATGATAAGATGATTGCTAGAAAGAATTTCTTTTTTGGAAAAAAAAGTTCTTCTCTATCATTTCAGGTAAACCATGTTCCTATTATATTGGACTTTTTTTGTTACTAATATGTTTTCTTAAAAGCCTACAGACGAACAAGCAATTCAAGGTAAATGTTCATCGATTGAAACCCTTCTATGAAGGATTATAAGTGAAAAATGTGGAATTGATGGGGTTAGAAAACCCTTATTATGAAAATTGAGTGACACTTGTGTCGAGCCAACAACATGAAACAAAGATGCTGCTTGAGAGGCAACCTAAAGAAAGTTTATTTCTTTTCATTTACATTCTCGTATTTATTGTTTAAGTTAAACGCTCCATTTCTTACATTTGATGTTACATTGAGGACAATTTAAGCTTTAAGTGTGAGGGTAGGGATTTTAGTTTTCATGCACGTTTTTAAGCTTGCTTGTTGCTTATATGTGTTTCTTAGGTGTTTTATAAATCAATCAATCAAACAAACATTTTCTCTTTTTTTCATTTCTTTTAAGATTATATAGTCATAATTAAAGAGTGAATTGACTAGAAAAATTCATGACAACTTGAGCATATACTTTTACTATTATGATTGGTCAATATACATTATCTTTAAAAGAATGGTGATTAATGTGCAAACATAAGCCAGTGAGATGTTGAGCCTTTAAAGACTAACACATCTATATCAGTCTCATTGTCTGTTGTTTATATGTGATCTTTATGACATATACATCCTAACTTTGTTTTGATTTTCTATTTAATATTACATTTTTATCATATACATTAACACGGAAATGATATAGGCATTCTTTTTTCATAAGCCACATTAGCCAAATAGCCTACCTATTGATATCATTTTTCTTTTGATGAGCCCCCTTGAGCTTTATTGTCTTTTCTTTTTGTGCTAACCACATTATATACCTTAAACCTAACTTACCTTAGCCTTAAAGCTAGTGGAGCATTTATTAATTATTGATTGTTATAGATGGATAAGAGTATAAGTGTGGGGGTGTGTACATGTGCGGGTTGGTTATAATTGTTGGAACATCATTTTATCTCTTATTAATGAATTCCAATATTGATGTAACTTCATTTAATTTTTTTTGAAAAAGAAAAAATTATTTAAACAAAATTACCATGAAGGAAATTCATTTATTTTGCAAAGTTATCTATGATTAGTCTTTCCTCCTAAATTTGTATGGAATAGGTGATTTGAGTATGATGCATATGAGGTAAATGTTATTTTGAGGGATCAACACTTATGATTATAATGTATTGTTTGTCATCGATTGTATGATTGATTTGTTCTAATTCCTTATGCTTCATGAGGGCTGTGGTGTGAGAGCTTGAATCTGAACTGTGAAACATAGTTTTGGCATTCATTGTAGCTAATGGTACTTAGTTTTGAGTGAAAGTTGGTTTTTCCCTTTGATGTTACATTTAGTGTTTTTCTTGCTTTGCTGGGTTTGGTGGATTTTGTGCTACATTACCCAAATACATCTCACCTTAACCTTTGCCCATATTACAACCTTAGAAAACTCCTTTGATTCATGATTATTTATGTGAATCTTAGTGGTGAAGAAATGAAATGATGCGAAGTTATGGAATGTCTTGATCATGAATGATGTTTAAGTGTACCTATAAATTTATCATATCTAAATACATTTTATCAAAGTCTACTCCTATATTGCTCAGTTTTTGAAGGGAATAATTATTGATTGATCATGAGTAAAGGCATTGAATGTTAAGTTCTTGCTATGGTTTTGAAGATTATTTCTCTTTTCTTATGACTATCTATTCTTAAAAAATATGAAAAATGAGTAAGTGTTTTGGATTGTGACTTTAATTTTGTTGTTTTGCTTGAGAACAGTCAAAAGCTAAGTGTGGGGGAACTTGATATGTGCTTAATTGATTATACATTTACTCCTTAACACTTAGTGATTCATGCTATGAAATGTTTAAGAAACTCATTTTGGTTCATATTTGGTTTTAGGTATAATTTGGAAGATCAAAAGTTGAAATAAGTTAAGAGCACATTCTTTGGCCCATCATGTTGATGTTCAAACTCATTTGTCTTTATGAAACAAGAAAGAGATAGATTAGGATGAAGATGGGACAAGAAAATGAACAATTCGTATGACCTGCAAGATGCACGACCATGCATAATTTCGAAAGAAGCATTATTTTGTTGATGTACGGTTGGATGCACAACCATGTATTAAATCATGAATCTTCTCAGTAACCTAATTTTTGGTATAAATCGACATTTAGACAACCAAAGGAGTTGTGGATTGTTTTTAGAGCATGAGAAGGGGCAGAAACGTTACTCCTTTGGAATTTATGCAAAGCTAATCTTCCTTATTCCAATTCGAAGGTGAAATCGAAGCCAAGGATCACATTTAAGCATCTCTTTATTGTGTATTGTTTAATCTCTCTCTATCTCTCTAAGGATTGTTTATGTTATTATTTGATTATTTATTTAGGTATTTGTGTAAGGATGATTTGAATGCTTCTATTAGATTGTTTTTATATAAACCGATTGCTAGAATCCTAAATACAATAAGTAATAGTTATGTTTTGGATTCATTTATGGCAACTAATGGTGTTGAATCATTAGGGATAATGTAAGATAGGTTAAATGACCTTAGCTTATATGGTTGTTGCCTAAATTAATTTGCTTTCCTTATTTGTAACGTGACTATCCTGCTCAATCTGGAGAGCTTGTTCTAGGTTATTCACTGGCTAGGATTAGTTAAAGAGTTTATTTTGATTAAACATGACCTAAGGGAAAATAGGGGTTAACAGAGCTTATTGTTAACTTACGATTAAAAGTTTCTAAGAGAGGTGTGAAAACAACAAGACAATGAAGTATGTTTATTTGTATGTAGGTTGAGATTGAACCAAGAACCAATTCCAAAACCATTCATCAATTTTCTCACTTTTATGTTTTTTAATTTTATTTGCTTTCCTTAGTTCAATTTTACTTTATTTTGTTATTTGCAAACCCCCCCCCCCCAATATCCTAAACATCAATTCTTTTTATTATAAAAGCTACACATACATTCCCTATAGATATGATCCCTACTCACAGCTACTATAAATTTTAATGTGCAGAGTTAGGCTTTATTTTTTTGGTGCATCTGACATGCATAAAGAGGAAGTAATTCAGGGGTAGTAGCATAAAGCTTTAGGGGATTAATGGTGGCTTTAAGAAGAGAAAGAAGAACTAAGGAATTTCATTAATGTTAAAATGAACCATCATTCATTATTAAAACAAAGAGCTAGATCCAGTTGGATAAAAGAGGGAGATAGGAACTCCAAATACTTGTGTAATCTCGTACTAGCAAAGAGAAACAATAACAGAATAATCTTGTTAGAGAAGGAGGATGATACTTTCACCAATACTTGGGAGGAACCAAAAAAAGTGGCTTTCAAATTTTTAAAAATTTATTAAGAAAAGCACCTGTGAGCAACTTAACAATAGAAGCACTCAATGCCTTTTTAAGTAATCAACTCACTATGGAAGAATTAGAAGGGTTAGAAGCTCTTATTACTGATATGGAAATAAAAGAAACTATTTTTAGCATGAACCTGAAGAAGGTTCTAAGGCAAAATGGGTTGAATGGGAAAATTTTCGACAAAGCTTGGCCTCAAATCCAGAACTTAGTAAGTGAAGCATTTAAGGAGCTCTTTCGCGTTGTCAAATTGCTATTAGAGAATAAAAAACAATTTTTTATCTGACTCCTAAAGTAAAAACACTAAGAAGCTCAGTGAGCATAGGCCAATTACATGTTGTAATTTTCTTTATAATATCATTTCTAAGATCATTACTAAGAGGCTAAAAAAAGTGATGAAAAATATAGTGAGTCATACTCAATGGTCTTTCTTGGAAGGGAGGTAAATTGGAGATAATGTCTTACTAGCATAAAAAATATTAAAGAGATACGCCAAAATGAATGGGCCTTAGAATTTTGTGATTAAAATTGATTTTAACTAGGCTTATGATTATATAAGCTAGAATTTATTAAGCAAACGCCAATGATGTTTAGATTTTCATAAAGATTCAAAAGATTGATAATGTTATGGGTTATTTCATTTTATACTCAATCCTAGCAAATAGAAAACGAAAAAAAATATTCAAAGGTGGAAAAGGGCTAAGTTAAGGGGACCCAATGTCTGATGTCTCCTTATTTGTTCATATTGTGTATAGAATCATTAATGAGACTAATTTACTTCAATATAAAGAAAGAAAAGTTTCTCAGGTTTCATAGTAAATGTAAGAAACTAAACTTATCTTACTTGGAATTTACGGATGATTTATTAATGTTATGTAGTGCAAATGAACAAAACTCAAGTCTTCTCTACAAACATTCAGAAAGTTATCTAGATTGGAGTTGAACGAGAAAAAGAGCCTATTGGTCCTCTCAGTTGGTGTAAGCCATCTAGCATGAAGAATCTCATCTATCTTTGGCTTATAGGGTGGTGGGCCTCCCCTTTAAGTATCTAGGCCTTTCTTTAGCTTGTAGAAGACTCAAGTATATTGAATGCAAACCTTCATTGAAAAGTACATAAGAGGATTAACTTTTGGCATAATAAACAACTTTTATATCCTAGGAGAATACATTTAATCAATTAAGTGCTTAGCACACTCTATGTCTATTAGGGCTCTTTCCTAGCCAAGGGAGTAATCAGAACCATTGAAAAGCATATAAGGAAATTCCTCTGGGCAGGAGGGAAGGAAGAAATTTTCAAAGAAAAAATTAACTGGAAAAAATGTCTTATCCTAAACAAAAAGGACTAGGAATAACCTGTATAGGTATATCTAACAAGACCTTATTAGGAAAGAGGATTTGGAGACTATTAAATCATCGAAAGGCCCTACGAGTTAAGTGGATGCATATTTACATATTAAAAGGAAGAGCTTGTGATAAATGACAAACCTACTCACTCATACTTGTTTTCACAAATTTTATATCTAAGAAACTCAATGTATGGACTCATAAAATGTGTTATGGGAAACAAGAAGGTAGTCTCTCTATACTATAATAATTGGTGCCTAATTAGCCCTTTACAAAGTGCATAAATGGAGGAATCTATAGAAAGCAGGATCCCTATGATGGCTAGCGTGGAAGTTTGGATCAGTAGGAATTAGTGGATTAAGGTATCAGTAGAGCTACAACAATGACTACCTGATTACAACCTAGATATAAAAAAGGAAGACAGGTATGTATGGATATCTAACAACTCAAAAAATTCTCATGAAAGTCTTATGCGGAGATAATTAGGTTTAAAATGGAGTACCTAATATGGAATAAATTAGTGTGGAATCAAAATATATTACTTAGAGTATCCTTCTATCTATGATTGGTAGATAAGGGCAAGTTGGGAACTTTGGAACAAATCAAACACATCAATATGGTTAATATGTGTTCCTAATGCAAAAACAACTATGAGTTAATGGAACACATATTTGTCAAATGTGTGTTCTCCTGTCAAGCATGGAAACACACAATGAATATAAATGTTATAAGGGAGATAAATGACAACTTAAGAGATTCCTTTGACTGGGTTATATCCACTAAGATTCCAATAGATAATAAAGTAGTCATAACAATTGCATTTGGATCATGCATGTTCAAACTTTAGGAGGAAAGGAATGAAAGAGTATTTAGGAATATCCCAAAGTCAAATGATTAAGTTAAAGATGAAGTTATTCAATAGGTTAAAGAGTAGTTATGATGAACCCAAAATTAAGGAATGTAGTAATTAGTTAGCAATATCATGACGAGTCAAAGACAATTCAAGTAGATTGTAGCAATAAGTAAAGCCTTAAAGTTAGGATAAAGGAGAAACTCTTACTTGAATTGCCACAACATATTCCAAAATTGGAAGGGGAAGGAGGAAGACACTAACATCCCAGTAGCCATTTCGAGGTACCAAAGCATAAGGCCCCAATCAAGTAAGAAGGAACATTGATACTGGTGCAAGCAATGTAAAGGTGTAAGAAATTAGGTTAAAAGCAAAAAGGAGTTGAAAGAAGAATGAGGAATCAAGAAAGAATTTATTGGAGAAAGTTGAGCATGTCCCTAGCCATGTGAAGGGGAGAGCATAAGTTCCCAGTTCATCCAAAAGTGAAGCCACTAACCATCTTGATGTAATATGTGAAAAGAAAAGCATTAACATTGATTAGCAAAAGTAAACAGAGAAAGAAGAAATAGAAAGTAAACACAAGAGACTCTTAACATGCGACCATCAAGAAGAAGGTATTAGAATGCAACATGCAATAGTGTAGAGGAGGAAGAATAACGAAAGCTTTAATTGGATGAGAAGATAATTAGAGCAAAAAATGAAGGTGGAGCATGTAATAAGAAAGGACATCTATTAAAAAATGAGGGGCAAAAAAATAAGATAGTGGAGAATGACTTACTGAAAAGACTCACATGCAGAGTTTATTATAAGGGTTAAAAGTTAAAACATTTCAATTTATATATGATTATACCCTTATATAGGGGTTGTTTTTGGTGAAAAATTCAAACTTCATAAGAACATATTTTTTCATTAATAAAAGATTTAATTTTTCAAAAAAGAATAATTTTTTATGAATATTGTTTAAGATCAAGAGGAAACTCTCACAATATAAATCTCAAATATTTTTCCAGTTGTAATAATTATATAATTATAGAATTTAAAATATCTCTCTTTTATTTATACTAATAAGTAACGACCGAGTTATGTTATATTAAGCGCATATGCACTCTCTAGCATCTAAAACCTTGTATCAACTCTATTATAAGTCTAAAATAATTCTCAAAACTTATATGTAATGTATTTATACTCAAAATAAAATAAAATAATCGTTAGAAACAAAATTTGACAATTATTGGTGGACTATTATAATGCATTAGTCACAAATGTATCTGAATATTGTAATTATAAATTTATGATATAGAATTTTCTTTCCTCCAAGAGGTATTAGTCGATTACATACGTATTTTTTAACCAATCCACCCAAAATCCTAAAATTGGTCCCTTAAATCTCTTATTAGTCGACTAAATTTTCTGAAGTAAGTTTTTCAAAATTTATTAATTTTTAAAGATAAAAAATACACAATTCTAACAAAATTTTGATTTAAATTAATTTCAAATTTTTTTAAATTTTGTTTAAAAATCAAGGATTTTCTTTTAAGTCAAAATAAAAATTTCTTGATTATGAAAGAATTTATAATATTGTTCACTATATGAAAATAATGATGTAATTATTTAGCCTTTAATTTAATGATCAACATAAATATATCAAAAGATTATAATAATTTGCTTAAATGTTTTATTTAAAAAATAAAATCTAAATTACTCGATATGCTTGATTTCTTTATATTATAAATTGTATATTACTCAAATTTACTCATTTTATATATCTTTTTATTGTTAAATTGATTGAATTAGTTCCTTTGCTTGTTTTACACTCCTGTTAAACTTGATGTTACTATAATTAAAGATAAAAATATTAATAATAGTATATTTTATTATCATCAAAATCTCATTTTGTTTAATACAAAGTATTAACATTCTATATTTATAGCAAGACCTCTTTGTTAAAACTACACAATAACAATACTCACTCTCAAAGAATTGTCCATGAATCTAAGAAATAATGGTCACCAACTACATAAAGAAGTTGGGGTGTAATGAAATAGAAGTACCAAAAACGAGGCATAAGATAATAATTGCTACAGAAGTAAAAATATAGTGATACGTAGGGATGTCAATTCCGGCCTGGCGGCCTGACAAAATGGTATCGTTTTGTCCAAAACGACATCGTTTTGTATTTTTTATATTAAAAAAATATAGACAGGTCGGGTTTGGCCCAGTCCACCCTTAGCCTACCGGTCCATGGACCGATCATGGGCCGGTTGGCCCATCGGCCGACCGGGCCATCCCAACCCTCGGCCCGCCATTTTTGAGGTTGGGCCGGGTCAGGAGGAGGGCGGCCCGGGTTCGGTCTGGTCCATTGACATCTATAGCGATCTGGTTGAACCTCCATCAATTCAAAATATAACTATACTCATTGCATAATTCCTTTAATATACTTGTCATCATATTATGTCCCACATTTCATGCCAACTAGAAATAGCAACGACCCGAGTCTGGTCCGAGGCAATTGAGTCCAAACGCAAGCATAAGGTAACCCGAGTCTAAGCTCAGCCCATCCAATTTTTTTAAAATTAAATATAAAACAAGGTCGTTTTCAGCAAAATCATTTTGTTACCAAGGCTAAGGCTGGAACTGGTTGGCTGGAGCTTAATTCAAAGACCCAATTTTTGAAATGTTTGAGCTTAATATAAGTCAACTCGGGCTAAATTTGTTAAATTCAAACCGGCCGAGCTGGTTACGAATGCAGTATAACTAACCAAGGTCCAAACCTCCAAACAGAGAGACTCGTCGTACAAGAAGGCTGCAACAAAGCCAGCAAGCTAGCCAGGCTGGAGCGAAGCCGTTAAAGTTGTTGAGAGACGACTTTCTCTCAGTTTAAGGAGAACCCTTTAACTAAGTTCGAGTAGAAAGTGCGAGAGTGTGACTTTTTAAGCCATGCCATTGCTATTCCCATACTGGACATACAGGCGAAAAGGCAAGAACCCCAAAACGACCAGATACAAAAAAGTACAAAACACAAGCATAATTGTGTGTCTCAGAGGTTTCCGTTACTCTTAATTTTCACTAAATTCCGAATGTGACTCAAATCCGATCGCAAAACAAAGGTAAAATTCTATATTTCCTTCTCATGACGCTTTTCTCCATCTTTTTTTATTTCTTTCTTTAGTTGTAATTCTTGTTTCCTGACGATCGATCGAACCGGTGATCACTGATTTTATAGAAATTTTCGTTCTTACTGCGGTTTTGCTCTTGATCCGTTTATTTTTGAGCTGCAAGTATTGTACGGAGTTGGGGAGTACGAGTATGTACATGCAAACGCTGATTTTTGTTGATGACCCTTTGTTAGCTCGGGAGATTGTGTGCTGCTGTGCTTTGTTTGTGCGTGGGTGCTTGTGCAGTCAATTTTACTAGTGCTGTATCTTTCTCGCGCTACTTTGATGTTAATTATCTAATCCCTAATGCTTGTTTGGTGTCACTGCAGCTCATTCCCAAATCTTAATCTGGTATATACAGGCTATAAAGAGTTTCTTGCCGATGTACTTCTCCATATGATTGATGCTGTAATTCAGTCTGTGAGTGAGTGCTGGGCTCAGTATGCTTGTTTCTGGAACACTTTTACATCGAGATTTCGATCAGTTTGAGATGCTTATAATTTACCGTGCTTGTTTTGTTTGACATTTTCTGCAACCTGATACTAGCCCCTAAATTGTAAGTGATCAGGTTTTTTGTTAGGGGGACTGCTGGTACGATATGTGAAGCTACTAGAAAGTTTTGGCTGTTATAAATGTCGTGGGAATGTATATTACAAGGCAATACTCTCTAGAATTCATGTTGATTGGGTTCTGAAGAAAATGTTATTCATTTCATGGTGATGATATGTCCAAAGGTCCAACTTATCTTCAGACAAGCTGCTTTTGGAAATCAAGTTCTTATATTGGGAGGATTTTCATGTGACTAGAATTATTTGCTTTGCCGAACTTTTGTGTCAATGGGTATTCAAAAAATTGGTCACAGGATTTTTGATTGCAGCAAATCTTCTTACCCTTTCAAATCTGCAGCCAAGGAGTGGGAAGATAGCCCTTGTTTTGGATTTGACTTTGAGGATGACCCCGATGATTGTGATCTTGAAGAATTCAGTTGTGAACTAAGCATGGTGGAAGGTGAGCTATGCAGCATACCGTATGATCTGTATGATCTGCCAAATTTGAGGGAAATATTGTCTCTTGACACATGGAATTCATGCTTAACAGAGAAAGAAAGGTTATATCTATCAGCTTACCTCCCAGATATGGATCAACAGACATTTCAATGGACTATGAAGGAGCTTCTTGGTGGTAGTGATATGTTTTTTGGGAACCCAGTGGACACGTTCTTCAAAAGATTAAAAGGTGGATTCTATCCCCCGAAGGTGGCTTGTCTAAGACAGGGTTTGCTGTTTTTACAGAAGAAAATGTACTATCACTCGTTGAGGTCCCACCACACCAAGATGATAAAAATGTTCATAGACATGAGAAATATGTGGGATCTGTGTGACAGAAGTCCTGGCGTTGAGGAAAGGATCTCTATATGGAAAAAAAGGAGAAAACAAAGGGATGCCTATTTGCTTGATCTTAACAAGTTCCCAAAGGATGATAACGTACTAAATGAGGAGGTTAACCTGGATTTAAAGGAACTGAAGTCATTGCAAATTGAAGGCATAAAGGATAATTTGCACGGAGTGTCTGCCAATTGCAAGCGCTATGTAGGTAAAACCTGTCTTGCAAAAGGGGTTTTGAAGGTAAATCCACATGTAAATAGTTCAGTCCGAATTCACAATCCAGTGAATGGTGCTCTACGCTCTGTTCCTAAGGGAGTATTGAAGATATTACCTAAAGTCCCTTCTTACCCCAAGGTCCAATCAGCAGAGTTGCTTAGCGCAGCACGACAAGACTTTCTCATAAAAACTCAAGGTGTAACTGGTTTTCAGTTTTCTGCTTTGCCAGCATATGTGCACTTCCCAGGTGCTACTGCCCTCTATGAATCCCATTTATGGCAGAAGATTGAGGGCCGCGAGCATTCAACCCTGAACCAAAGTCATTGTGTACTGAATCAACAAGACAGTGTTGCAGGAACCATCAATGCCCCGGAAAGCTCTACTAAAAAGGTTAAGAAAGATGCGCGTTCAGATGTTTCTATTCCAGTAGAATGCAAACTGATCGGAGGTGATGTTGGAATACACCTTGCAAACAAATATGAACTGTCAGTGGATCCTGTATATGCAGGGATGCATGTCTTTAGTGGCAAAGAGTTCTGGTTAAATATGAGCACCGGAAGTAGTGACTTTCCACTGAAATGTTTGGAATTACACCCTTTTGATACTCAATATCGAGGAGGGGAGCAATGCTTGGCACCCACAAAAAATGAGTGTATCTCTAGCCAGGCAAAAATTACACAAGCCATTCCAAGAATGTCAGACATTGGCCTTGGTGAGGAAGAAAAAATAATGACTTCTTCTTCGGATCAGCTAACAGGCGAGGGTAACTGCACTAATGTCAGGGAATCAAAACAACTACTTGGAAAATCCTCTCTTTCACAAGGGTTTAAGGACGGAACTGTACCACCTTTAACGTACAAACGAAGGAAGGTTCTTTCTAAGGTTAACCCGTCAGATTCTAACAAAACACTTACAGTAAGGGAAGATTTGATTTCCGCAGTTCTAGAAGAACCGAATCAACACCTTAATGAGGGTGCTAAAGCAATGGACGTAAAATTCACAGGCTGAAAGATGCGACTTGAACAAGGAAACCTCAACTGTCATGCAATGAGTGAAAGTAGGTAAACATGCTTTGTATAATCACTTCGAAATATATGTTTTCTGATCTATGTAAAACCTAGTGGTTAAAGAAGTTATAGCTCCAACATAACCCCATCTTCAAACTTAACTGGATGTGCATTCCTCTACCCTTTTCCTCTGTGAACTATGCATGTCCTTTTCTAGTTGACTACGTGGTTTTGCAGGTCTCCAGTTCAGTTGTCAATGATCGTATTCTCCATTGGCATTTTCGTAATTGATCAAAGAGGCAACTTTGAGCATCTGGTTGAGTCATTTGGACATTCTTTTCTATCTTAATCCATGTTTAAGGTTCCCTTAGAATTCGCACTCAGTGTCATAAGAATTTCAAAGGGATGAACGACATGAGAGTGGACACACCTAGCACTACTGCATTAGGTTAACATAATCAACATAAGAAAGTGGAAAGACCAGGGTTAGTTAACTCAGTTTTAGCGGTAAATATTTAGGACTTTTCAAAGGGATCGAGCTTAAAAGTTGCGCTACTATATGGGCCTATAAAAGGAAGCAAAGCAGATTTGAAACCTAAACACTAACTCTAATTCCTTCGAAAACTTAAATTAATATTTAAAAATATGATCAAAAATTAAATTAGTAAAATAAAATGTTTAAAAATTTAAAATTTTAATTACTATGTGACCAACATAAAATTGATATAGAGTAAAGATATAACAAAATTGAAGAGCTTAAAATAGAATTGAAGAAGGTGATTATTATTTTTGTCTTTTGAAGAGATTGAAGTCTAATTAAAGAAGGAGACTGTCAAATGAAAATTAATTAATTAATTTTAGTTTATAAAAATTTGTTAGTTTACAAAAATTAACCGATTAATTAAAAATTAATTAATTTTTATTAATAAAGGTTATTAAGATAAATCGAACTGATAAATTAAACAATTTAAAATTTTTACAATTAAGCCGGTCAAATCAATTCAATTTTTTAATCATCGGCTTAAACAAATGCAAATAGGTACCAAAAGTTTGTTTTTGCATGATGAAATTTAGATTGTTTAAAATTTTTTCTTAAGAATGGAAACAATTAATATTTGTTCCACACATTATCATCGTAGAAACGTAACAATTATGTGTCGTCATTGTGGTAACATGACAAAGTAACATAATTTGATGACTTTTAGATGAGAAATTGTTTTATTGTTATTCATATAAGTTATTACTTTAGAAAGAAATAACAAAATATTGTGTTTTATCATTTTTCTCGTTGAACTTCGTGTTTGGAGGATTTCTTTTACTTTTGGCCGATTTGGTTTGCAAGTCACTTTCCATATGTTGAAGAATTTCTTTTCCTAATGCATAATATCAATGGAATGTTATGCTGATTCAGATACTGATAGCGGTGATTCACAAGGAACTATTGTTTCTAATCCTACTGATGAAGTTCCTATATGCCCCTCGGGGTCCCGGCGTGGTATCGGAATCAGTGAACAAACTTATGCTACTCATCAAAAAGTAGTTTTTCTCTCTGCAGGCATCAAATCTCAAGGCTTGCCTAAACTCAATTTCAGTTGTTCCAATTAGAGAAGAAGCAAGAACTTAGAAGGGTAAGAGAAACTATCAGCAGCAGTAAAATATTCGTCATAGAAGATATAGACTGAGCTTTTGGTGGAGATAATGGTGATCGGGATTCGATTCTTTCCTCATTGTATTATACGGAACTAGCTTATGATCAATGATCAATTTTAAACATGCCTGTTGGCTAATCAAAATGCCTATTCCATTCTCATTATTAACTGTCCCTACAGTCTTATCATTATAGATAAATGACAAAATTTCACATTTTATACCATCTTTATTATTGGAACAAAGAAAAGGAGGAAGAGTGAGAAAAAAAGAGAAGAGGAGTGGGTCTGTATGTTCTCAAAGATGTGAGAACAGATTTGAATAAAGTGAGGTAAGTTATTTTTCTAAATTTAAAACTAACTTTTTAGAGCTTTTGATGATAGTATTAACAAAGTAAATTAGAATGATTGAATTTATTATATAACTAGAAGGATTGAATTTGTATGGGAATAATGGTGGTGTTATAATCCCTAAACTTTTAGTTATGTAAAATAGAATGATTGAATTTGTGACCATAAGATCACAGGTTCGAATCACAGAAGCAGTCTCTTTGTAAAAATTACAAAAGAACGAATGTGTACATAAATGACCCTGCTCCGACCCTCACAAAATAGAGAGACTTGTATATTAGGGTATGTTGCCTTGATTGAAGGTTTTCTAACTAGATCAGGATCAAAATATTCTTTCATTTCATTAATGCTTGATAGATCATTTCATTAATGCTTGATAGATTTCCTTTAAATGTTTATACGTATATGTTTTCCTTATACGATTATACACTTTTTGTTAATCTAAAGTAATAAGCCAAATTTATTCTCTTTAATTTTTTCAATTCTACCCTTTTTTCTTAATTGTCTTTATAATAACCCCACACTTTACTTCATATAAAAAACCCATATGAACTTATTATGTAAATTTGTCATTTGCTGCTTAAGGATATTGTTCTTGGCAACCTCAACAGTCTAAAATGTTTAACTCATTTCTTCTCTTCACTTAAATTCTTGAATAAAGTAAAGCCTATCATCATATGTTGCTTTTCATTGATCATTATCTCGATGCTATGAGGTACTTTTAGCACAAAATTTTTAACTATATTAACTCATTTCTTTAGTAGTAGGAGGTAGCAACTTAAGCAAGAGGTGGAGAATATCTAAATGCATAATTTGAAGACAACACATGCGTATTGTAACCTCATGTCGTATTTGTGTAATACATCTAAATAATGGTTATATTTATATATAGTACATATGTATTGTTTCGAATTTACTGGTTTATAAACTTGGACTTATTTGAGTCAATTACCTTTGTCAAATGCATTAGAAGTAAATACTAAGGTTTTGTTTATTTTTGTGTTGGTTTTGAATAATTTGACAATAAATAATCTAATATTTTATTATAATCCCTAAGGTTTTATTTAGAGATATTGAATAGTTTGACATATAAATGTGCTTTTAAGGCAAGATACTAAAGACACTGATAGATAGAGATGCGTAAGTTGAATAGTGTAGTAATTGTATTGTCTTATATGTTTGGAAAATATGATACATTAGGGACACTTTTGACACTCTATGATGTTTATCTGTCTTATTGATATTCATTTTCTTGTTTTAGAAATTCAACTGAAAAATTAAAACTATTTTATTATGAGAGACAAATTGATAGAGACAACTCATTTGAATATATTAGTGGCACTAAAAAATTTAATGTATTAGTTTAGTATTAAGGTAATTGCTAAGCATAATTAGTATGATGGGTTATATAAAATGCATTATAGGCAACCAAATAAACATGAAGAAGGTAAGTTATTTGAAATTAAAGATGATGGAAAATAAATAATTTAATCTCTATTATTTTAAAACACAGAAGTACGGATGTTTATTTTAAAGGCGAGTACAATGTAGATAAAACATCAAAAATAGAAAATGTGGATGATGAGATTGTTGATAATAAGTTCCAATAAATTGTATAGAAGAAGACAATAGTTATATAAAGGATGAACTACTTGTTCTAAGAGTGAATAATATGGATGATAGAGACTATAATGAAGAAAACATTATAGTGTTAGATGAAAATGATGATGTGCTTATTGCCACTGGTGGTGTATTTATTGAAGATATGGCTATTGATATTGATGGTGTACCTACTACTACTAATGGTATGCCTTACTAAAACTAATGGTATACTTACAGAAGTTGTGTCTAATGCTTTTTTAATAAACGAGGTTAACAATAGTGAATTATTGACTAAGCTTGGATTATGAAAATGGAAGAGATGATGAGTTATAAGTTGTCATGTCAAAATACATCAAAAGAAAGTACGAAAAAAGAATTAAATATGAAGTTGTTAGTAATAAAGATGGGGATGAGGTTGTGATTAATGATATTATATACCTTGAAAGTGAAAAAGGAGACGAAGATGAATAAGAAGGTTTTTATTCTGGAAAAAAGAGTGAGCATATTAACAATGGTAACTTAAGTCAGTACTGCACAAGTTTAGATGAGGATGCTAATGATGTACTGAGAAGTAAGTGCAAAAACCTTATTTATGATAAATAATTTAATATTCTAGCTTGGACTATAGGTTTGAAGTTTAAAAAATTACGGTAACTTAAGGAAGCATTTATTAAATATTCTATTATAGAGAGTTTGATTCTAAATATAAAAAAAAAGAAGTCTCAACTGAAAGTGAGATATGGACCACATTACCCTTGGTTACTTTGTACAAATATTAAGAGAAATGTTTTTTTTTTGGTTGAAAAGGTTAGAACCTTCACATAATTATACAACAACTAACATTAACAAGATCATTGATAAGATGTGATTGGTTTATATTAATTAAATTCATCTCTTTTTATTTGCATTGATTTTAGTGCTTAATTGGTAAAATTAATACTAATTTTATTTTAGTAGGAGATAAGTGGAGATTAGAGTATTATTTCTCAAAGCCACAAATTTTGAAAAGATAAAGTCAAAGGTGATCAATTATTGAAGCGAATAACGTGAGATCGAGCCAAATTCACTATAAGAAGTTTAGTTCAATTAAAATATTTATTCCTAGCCCTATTATGTAGGGAGTTTGATTTGTCTAAAAGATTATCTCTAAAATATTGAAAAATGTTAGTTTTTTAGTAGGAGAAGAAGAGAAAAACATAACACCCTCATTTATTATTATTCCCTTTTTTATTTTCTTTTCTTCATTCATCTATCTTTGGTATGGAACCATAGTCATATGTGGCTAAATCTGAATCTTCTGATTGAAGAAGAATCGAAACTCTAGTTATAGCATTGTCTAAACCTAGATCTTATTTTAATTCAATTATTTCTTGCTTCTTGTTCTTCTATTTCATGAGTAATTAATATTGATTGATCTAATAAACTAATTCAATGTTGATTATTCTATTATTATATGTAAGTTTAATGATTCATAATTGTAACGAATAATTAGTAAAAGTAGCAAGTAGATTATTTATGCTTTTGCATATTTAACTAATGAGAAATGAGAGAGTTAAATTGAATAGTTGTAGTTATTTCAATTATTTAATTTAACGTTTAAACTTTTTCATGAAGGTTATTGCTATCATTCAATTGAAATGAAATGCTACCATACTCGATCAACTAATGACAAGTTTTGATTTGAATGATAGGCTTGAATTAATTAATTTAGAAAAAATGAGACTTATTATGACTATGCTAATAGGTTTCAAACTAACTGCTTGAGTTATGAATATTGATTTCTTTTCGACCAATGATTAAAGTTACAGTTGAATAAGATCCTTTCGTTGAATCAAAGTTAAGAAAATTTAAATATCTTGCTTTTATACTCAATTGATTTATTTTGATCCTTATTAATTTTAGGAAATTAGTTAATTAATCCTAAAACCTTCATTATATTTTCCATGACTACTATAAAAGTTAGTGAATCAGAGATTAATTTTGTAGGCTTCAACAACTTATTTAAAATTTTAGTGTTATTACTAGGGATATATTTTAATTTCTTAATTTATTGATTTATTTTACAATTTACAGCTAATCTCTTATCTTATATGACTCATTCTTCTCAACTAGATGTATTGTATTATAAACTAGAAATTGAGAAGATGACTCATAGTTTAAGAAAAGAGACTAAGGAAAAAGTCATTCACCTTCAAAAATGATAAGTAAAGATAGATTTAAAAATTGATGAAGATTCTAATTTCCAAGAATTAAGTTGAAGAAAAGATAGTAAATCTTAACACTAGAACATCAAAAGAAGTTAGTTGTACCAAATTTGAAACAGTAGCCCTTATGCATAAGTTTTCTAGATATTAAGGTATATTTTAAATTGAAATCTAGTTTGATTCACTTGCTCCTTATCTTTCGTGATCTTATAAGTGAAGATTTGTAAAAACACTGAAAACAATTTCATGTTATTTGCTCTGGAATGAATCCACAAGGAGTAACAAAAGAGCAAATTAATCATAGAGCCATTTGGTTCTTATTGAAAGATAAGGCAATAGCTTTCTTATCTTCTCTCTAAATCAATGACAATATGGAATGAAATAAAAAGTTGTTCTTGGAGAAGTTCTTTCCTACATCATAAGCTGCCAATATAACAAAAGAAGATCTATGGGATAAGATAATTCACTAGAGAAATATTTTAAGGATATTGAGAGAGGTTTAAGGAATTATATACTAGCTGCTTATACTAACAGATTACTGTGCAACTTTTAATTCCGTATTTTTATGAAAAGTTACTACCAATGGATAAGAGTATGGTGAATGAAGCTCATGAAAGAGCTTTGCTAAACAAAATGTTAGAAGCAACCAAGCAATTGATTTCAAACATGGCTGAAAATTCTCAACAATTCTGGACAAGGATGGATAAAGCTATTAAGCACGTGAATGAGGTCAGTATTATTAACTTTGAGGATAAAATTTTAGATTTAACTGCTCTAGTTCATCAAATGGCTATGGGTCAATTTCAATTGGCATGAGTATGTGGAATATGATCATTCTATGGGCATCTTACGAATATGTGCCCTACATTATAATAAGACTCCATTCAAGAAGTTAATGTAATGGGGGGGGGGGGGATTCACAAATTTCCTAGTTAACTCAATGGAAATATGACCCTTATTTAAATTAGTATAATCCTAAATGGAATGATCGCTCAAATTTTATCTATGGAAATCAAGGAGAGGAATAAAGATACCAACCTACAAATTTCAATAGATAACCTTAAACAGTTGTATATACTCAATCTCAACCTTCAAATTTAAGTATATCTTTAAATTAAATTCTTAAGGCACTTGTTATTAATTCTCAACAACTTTTTACTAATTCTTAATAATTTCAACGATAAATAAGGGCAAGCCTTCAGAATTTAGGAAATCAAATCACTCAATTGGCCACCTTTGTTGGTAAATTGGAAAAAGCATCAAAAAAATTACCTATACAAATGGTGGTGAATGCTAAGGAGAATGTTAGTGTCATAACGTTAGGAAGTGGGAAGGAAATTCAATTTAGATTTGCTTTACCAATAGAGGTAGAAAAATATAAAGGAGGAGAGAATAAAGATGTAACTAAAGTAAAATATGATTTTTCTTTACCTACTATCTAATGCACGTGTACCTTCTTTCGTTTATAGATTAGCTAAATCAAAAGAAGAGGAATATGAGAGAGATATCTTAGAAACCTCAAAAAAAGGTGGAAATTAATATATCACTTCTACAAGCCATCAAGCAAAATTTAAAGTATGTAAAGTGTTTGAAGGAATTTGTACAAATAAAAGAAAATTGAAGGATAAAGTGAGAATAATTTTAGGTATGAATGTATCGGTTCTGTTAAATAGGAAATTACCAGAACGATGCAAAATTCCAGATATGTTTACACTTCCTTGTGTCATTGGTGAAACAATGGTCACATTACTAAACTTGAAGACAAATAAAAGAAAATTGAAGGATAAAGTGAGAATAATTTTAGGTATGAATGTATCAGTTCTGTTAAATAGGAAATTACCAGAACGATGCAAAATTCCAGATATGTTTACACTTCCTTGTGTCATTGGTGAAACAATGGTCACATTACTAAACTTGAAGACATTTGATGATACAAATAGATCATGACAATTTAAAATACTTGATGGATCAGAAAATCAACTCCTTTCTAAAAGAATTGGTTGTCAAAGTTGTTAGGTTTTGATTTTTCAATTAAGTACAAAAAAGGAGTAGACAATTTTGCTGTAGACTCATTATCTAGGGTGAATAGTTATGAGCTCTTCACCTTAACCATTTCGTATGTTAGCATAGGGTTGCTCTCGGAAATTAAATAAAGTTGGCAATAAGATACAACTCTTTAAACATTAGTTCAGCAGGGTGAGTATAAAGGGATGATTTATACTTTGGTTAATGGTATTTTGCGACGGAAAGGGTGTTTGGTGGTTAGTAATTTAATACGTATTCGTCTTAAGCTAACTGATCTATCACACGCATCCGCTCAAGGAGGACATTCTAGTTGGTTGGGAACGTATAAAAGATTGAGTGCATTTTTTTTTCTAGAGAAGGTTACAACGAGATGTTAGAGAGTTTGTAAGTAAATGCAAAATTTGTCAAAGAAATAAAAATGGAACTACTACTTCACTTGAGTTGCTTCAACCTTTACATATTCTTTAACACTTATGGATTGATATTAGCATGGATTTCATGGAAGTTTTACCATTTTTGGAAAGGTACTAGGTGATTTTTCAATTACTGATAGGATGAGTAAATATGTTCATTTTCTTCCCCTGCGTCATCCTTATACTACGAAATTGATTGTTAAAATCATTATGGATCACATTTTTAAGCTATATGGTATACCATAAATGATTGTTAGTGATGGAGATGCCATTTTCATAAGTGTTTTTTAGAAAGAGCTATTTCGTCTTTAAGGTGTTAAGCTACAAGTTTTCATTGCTTCCCATCCTCAACTGGTTGGACAAACAAAGGTTCTCAATCACATACTTGAAACATACCTTCGTTGTATGTCTTTCGATTGTCCAGCAAATTGGAGTAGATGGTTATCCTTGGCAGAATGGTAGTATAACACTACCTTTCATTCGGATATTAACGTTACTCCATTTCAAGTTGTATATGGATTTCCACCTCCAGTATATACTTCATATTTAGCAGGTGACTCATTTATTTTAGCAGTGGATTGATTTTTGTTAGATAAGAAAGCTATGATCAATATTTTGTGCTTCCATTTACAATGAGTACAAAATTATATTAAGCAAATTGTTGATCTCCATCGAAAGGAGAGAGCATTCGCTTTGGGAGATTACATTTATTTGAAGTTACAACCTTACTGTCAATAGTGTGTTAAGAGTTGTCAATCGCAAAAGTTGGCTGCTTTGTCCTATAGTCCCTTTAAGATCATTCGTAAGATAATACCTGTGGCATATAAGCTTGATTTACTAGCAGATAGTAGGATTCATCTTACTTTCACATTTTGTAGCTGAAATGACAAGTCTCTGATTCTACAATATCTTTGCCAGTGTTACCACCATCTTTGTATTCAACACTGCGTATACCGATTGTTATTAGTGATGAAGATTGGTTAAAAGTAATAATCAACCAGCAATATAGATATTGGTGCAATGGTCTTCTTGAAAGGATAATGATGTCTCTTGGGAATTTTTGCAAAGTTTTTCAAATGTAATCCTCGTGGATAAGGTTATTGAGGAGAGGGGAAATGATAGGAGTTCATTAACTGAAGAGTGAAATTGATGATTGTAAACGATGTAGTATTGAAATAATACGTAAATATTAAAAAATATATCGTGTATGTTAAACATTTATTGCGCAATGATTGGCAGCCACCAACAATTATTATAGTCATAAATATAATCGTTGGGGTGAAAGAGAGAGCAACGAATAACAAATAACTAATTTTCTCTCTCTATACTTTTCAATCTCTATTGTTTCTTCTATTTCTTTTTTTTCGATATTTCTCCTCGTTCATTGTTCTCAATCTCTAAATTCTCAAATTAGCTTTGCCACAAATATTTGTAACATAAATTGGTATCAGAGTCGAGATACTTGACTATAACAGTCTTTACATGTCATAAACTCGACCCTCATAATTAAACCTCTGTTACCAAATGTTGAATGCAAGGTAAACTTATGCTAATTGGAGATAAGGTGGAATAACAATGATATAAGGTTATAGTTTTGAAGGATCGTTAAGGTAACCTTTGTGTTTAATTTCAAGGATCAATTGAACATTTATTATAATACCCCAATGAGATATGGTGTAATACATATTTTAACATTAATTTTAATTGTGACAGTTTAAATAATAATATAATTGAGACCTTTAATAGTTGGATCTTAAAGGCTACGGTAAAGCCTATTTTAACATGTTAGAACATTTTAGAAAGAGATTTATGAAGAGGATGCATACAAAAGGAGTTCAAGGGGAAAATATGATAACAATATAGCACCAAGGGCTCTTACTGTTATAAGAGAATAAGAGAGAGAGCTTTAATTGTTTTGCTGAGTGAAATATTGTTGATGAGTATAAGGTTGAGAGCCTAAATTAGACAAGTTTTGTGTGAGAATTAGTAATCATATTTGTAAATATTTTGGAAACAGTGACTTGTAAATATTTTGGAAACAGTTTCTTTATTAGTTAGGAACAAAATTGCGTACTACTTGACCTCTTCAGATCTTGCGTGTCGGTGAGATTTCTACTAGGTATTGTTATTGTAATTATACCTGTAGATATTAAGATTTAATAGGAACTCCATATCCTTACACATTGGCTACCATTTACCTTAATCATCATATCCAGATGAATACATTAACAAATGTTATAGTAAGAATATATATATATGTATTTATAATTTTAGCCTCAGTATGAAATTATTGAACCACCTATAATAATGGGAATGCTTGATTGCCTTAAAAAAAAGGAAAAATGAGAAATTTAAGTAGCGTAAAGTAGGAAAAGGTACCAAACATGAAAAGAGAACGATTTACACTAGATATAGATAATATGGACATAAATAAAGATCATATAAAAATGCAAACTATGTAAGAGATTTTACATTAAATATATAATTGATTTTGTTATTACCGTTCTCTTACTCTTCATTATGTCTTGAAATATTTACAGGTGTTAGGATTATATAACACAAGAAGTCTAGGTTACAATTTTAATATACACTGCATTAGATTAAGTGGTAAGAATGTGGTAACAAAATTATTCATTATTAAGTAGGAATTATTTTATTATTACAAACTTACATTCCTTATAATTAGGACATCTATAAAATTTTCTTATAAGATTATTATTGGTCCAAGAAGTCATCAATGAGCTTCGACTTTTACATAAAAAATGCTCATCATATTATCGTGACTACAACTTTTTTTTTCAATTTAGATGTTTGACCACCTATTTTTTTTGACAAAACCTATACTGATCAAATAACTAATATCAATATATGACAAACCAATATAATTTAACCACAATAATTTCATATTTGGCTAATAAAAGATATTCTTATGCTCGTCTTCTTAAAAGTATTATATTTTTATGCTCAACTATTCCTTTCATACATGTCAAAGTACTGAAGCGTAAAGCAACAAATTACAAGAATTCAACCTCTAAACCAATTAACATTATGATTTTTATCTATATTTTTTTCAAAATAACAACTATCAATTTGTTTATAATTATGATCATCATTTTTTGGGTTAGACTAAAATTATATTTTTTATTTATTCTTTCCTCATTTATTTAAAAGAGATTTATTATACATAAATGATTGCCAATATCACGTACTTTATAAATGATACTTTGAATAGGGATGACAACGAGTTGAGCTGGGCAGCTCGTGATACAACGGGTCAATAGTTGCTAGCCCATGGCCCAGTCTGACCATTGACTGATCAGTCTATAGCCCAAGTCGTGGCTTGATGGGACATGGGTGAGCCTAGTCGGTCCAGCCCGATCTCATATTTTTTAAAAAATAATTTGATAAAATGATGTCGTTTTGTTCTTTTTCATTGGGTCAAGCAGTCTCGACTCGTGACCCGATCAATCCAAGGCAAAGTCGGGCCAGACCATATTTCTTAGCCCTAACTTTGAAAAAATTTAAATAATTGATGTATTATTATTCACTATATTAGGATTATCTTCTTCAAAAGAAAAGATAAAAAGTTGATTTCAAATTTTAAATTAAAAAATACACACGAAATTAATAAAAAATTACATAAAATTTAAAATATATTCAAATGGTAGGCATTGGTTAAATAACTTATTCTTTAATTATTTTGTAAAATATTATTATTTGCTTTCTATTTTGATGAATTTATATTTTCTTACTAGTTGTTTAATTATTTTAATAAAAAAGAGAAATTATATAATTCGAAGGCAAAAAATTAAAATTGTCTTTCATTTGTTTTACTTACACTGAATGTAATACTATAATAATGGCAAGTATAGTAATAAATTTTAAGAAAACTTTTTAAATAATTTTGAGAAATACTTGGCAAATATAAAAATTCAACAACCTATCTGCACCTTGCACGTGGAGTAAAAATTAAGAGGACCCTTTTCCGAAGCTTATCCAAGGCGAGTGAGCGAGGCGCGAGGCGCGGTTTTCCCTCAAAATGCGACCACTCTTGAGTCTTCGTCATCATCGCATCACCCATGTAAATGTACTGTAAGCAAGCTAAGACGATCGAGAACGCATAACAGTCAGTCGAAATAATATGTTATCGCTAAGGAATTTACACGCGTTTTCGTCTCCTTACTCGTCAGTATCTCAACCACCTCTCTTCTCTAAGCGTTTGGCAGTGCACATCACTGTCGTGATCTCCATGCGTAGCCCTTGTTGTTCTCTGAGAGTGGAGGAATTGTCCAGAAAGGAGCCTTTGGAGTCGAGCTCTGTTATCGGAGATGTTTTTAGAATGACGCGGAATGAGAATGTTTTGGTTCCAAAATATGAAGATGAAGAAGAAGATGATGATGATGAAGAGGAAGATGAGAGAGGGATTTCGAAAGTACAAGTTTCGAGACAGAAATACATACCGGTTTCGAAGGCTGAGCTACTAGATGCCATTGTCTTGAAGTTGTTCGACCACTCTCAAGATGACGTTGAACAGTTTCTTCTCCTCTCTTCGTTAGTCATTCCGCCCCATTTTTTTGTTCTTTCTACTCTTATGTTTATTTTAGTGTTATTTTTATTTCGTCCAAAAGAAAAAAGAAACGGTTAATCTCGTTTCAATCGGAAATCCGAATTTGGATGCGCTAGGGGAACTCATTTTCGTTTGAGCGCTTGGATTTCATTTTAGAATTAAGAACATGTGATTGTTGCAGGTGCGTGGACTCCATTCTTCATGCTGAACACAAAAGGATTTTGGAGGAAATGAGAACTGCTTATTTTCCCTCTCATTCGATGATTAATTCGGGGAAAAAAGCAGAATCGACGGAATCAGATGGAAATACTGTAGTAAATGGCGATGGCATCAATGGAATGGGGAGTATAGGGAGTTTTGGAAAAGAAACTGTGTTTGACAAGGCTAGGAATTTCAATTATGGTGTTGACTTGAGAAGGCTTTTAGGTTCTTCAGGAAATTTTGAAAATATGAAATCTAACGGGCAATCCAGGTCTGTTCCCAACTTATCAGTTTTTAGTCTCATTTCTTATTTAAATATAACTTTTTTGGTCTATTGTTTGTAGACTTGCTGTCGACACTCATTTCCAGCGTTCTTTCATGCAACTTCTCAATAATGCGCAATTTCAAGAACTATCAGCTACAGATTTGATGTTAACATCTGCCTTGAACACAGATTACCTCCTTACTTTGCCAATATACGTGGACTGGAAGAAAGCATCCGAATCAAACGCAATAATTTTCAGGTAGATCATTTCTGCTTGTCTTCCTTCATTGTTTCTGCTGTGGTCTAGACACGATCTTTAGTTATGGGATTACTCGAATTTTAGAGGTTTCCACAGTATAGTCTATGAAAAAGAAAACCTTGGACTTGACTTGCTATTCAGAATTATACTATGAGGGCTCAAGCAAGTCAGTTGGAGTCATTAACAGGTTCTTTCATGGCTTAATTGTACCCTGCCATATATTTAACTGTCACAATGATGAAACGATGAACTAAGTTGGCAGCATCACAGGGACTTGGTCTTGGATATCTGGACCTTCTTTATGCTTACCAGGATCGCTGGATAGACAAACTTTGTGATATGGCATGCTTTACATTTCCTATGAAAATGGTCCAGCTCTACCTTATATCTGCTAAATTTTACGTATGAACTTGTTGCTTACAAAGTCAAAACTCTAATGCATTAATAACCTTCACGTGTTTATTTCTATGTCATTTCCCTGTAGGAGGGGCTATGCAACTGAGAGGCAGAAAGGTTTGCTGATTGTTGAAAAGTTGGATTACCTTCAGTCCAGGCTTCTTCAACAAATCTTTTTCCTTGTATCAAAACCACTGGGGAAACTTGGAAAATGGATGAAAGAGGTGGTTGCTTCTCCAGTATTGCTTTGCAGCTGAATATTTTTAAAAAGCAAATGTATGATGCTTACAGGTGCTTGATCCCAATCATATAAATAGCAAAGATCAAATGGCAGACCTGAGTCCACAATGAAAGCTAATATCTGGCCTCATTGTGTGATAACTGAAACAACTCTGTGAATTTAAAACAAGTGTATCATAGACCTGAAAACTGCTATTTATTTAGTTCTTTTATTCAAATTATGATTTTGGTATTTGACTTTTATTATTGATGATTACTTTGACATGTTATCATGCTGTTGTGACAGGCTGTCCAAAATGCTTCTCAGACACAAGAGTTACAAGATTGGATTAAGAAAATGATGCTTGGGCTTGAGGAATTTCCTCTTTTCCAACAGTTATATTCTAACAAGGAACAGACCTCTAATAACCCATTGGGGATGGACCAACTATCAGATAGTGATCTTCCTATTTGGCTGGCAGCACAGAGAGCAGTAAGTCGTTATGAGGGATTTCTATCGCCTATAGGACCTCGTGGAAGGCTTCTTCGAAAGTTGCTCACCTGGATTGGAGTTGTACCTCCCGTACAAGAAACGACATTTGAACCTGAAAACGAGAATAACATTTCTGAACCTCGTTTAAGGTTTATTTTGTTCAAAATTTTTATCTTATTCTTACTATAATATTGTCTCGAGTATGAAGCTTATAAAGAAAATTGAATGTTTAATAATGAGTTAATTTCCTGGTAGTGCTGTTGAGATATTGTGCAACTCTTGATGTCATTTGGTTTTTCTCCTTCAAAAACCATCCATGTTGATGTTACTTTATGTTGATTAGAGTAAAATATGACGAGTGACATAAAAGAGGTATTGGGTTGTTTCCACCAAACAGAATAATACTAGAAGATCATAAATAATGGCTTCTTGACTTGAATATATCATGTTCAAGCAATAGAACTACTCTGAACATATGATTTCAAAGTTTTTGAGAAACTGAAATATTAATCAAATTTGGAAATAAAGATCAGTGCCAATTGATATCCATTGTACTTTTAGTTGTCTTAGCATTATTACGTCAATTACCAAGTTATATATATATTTTTTTCACTCAGGCCGACTTTCTTATCAAGAATATCTCTTAGTGACATATGGAGACCTGCCACAAGAAAGCACTGTGGGAATGATGTCTGGAAAATGTTGAAGACTTCTTTTTCCATTCTTCTCTCACAATCAGTTCTCCAGGTATGCTTCTTGCACGTGATCAATTTGTTCTGCTTTGTCACTCAATTGCTTTCTATATGAAATGAATTTGAACTAAAAAGAGATTGATGTGGTAACATGTCAAGTTTTTGACACTATGTGAACATAAATTGTGTTGTAAGGCGTAAATAAAATGTTCCCACGTGTCCCTAATGTGATTTCTGAAATTTGTGTTTTATTGACAGGAGCCTGCATTCAAGGAATTGATTTTGCTATATACCGATGAAATGACCAAAAGTGACAAAGAAAACGAGATCCAGGTGCCATCCTTGCAGTTGAAGATATATGAGAGAATTCCCATTCCAGATCTGCCAGTAATTACTTCTAACGCTGCAATGTCTGTTAATGCTCTCTGATGCTGTATACTTGTCTATCTTATGAGATTCTAGCTTTTGTATAGAATACTTTATTTTGTTATTTAATTCTTTGTAGGTTGTATTCCCTCACAAAAAGCTATCTTTCCGGATCATAGACACGGTATGTACTGGTTAAATATCTTTATTACTGAATATATGAGTTTCCATAAATAGGATGGGTTAACGCTTTCCAATTTCACGGGTACATTTCTGTAATTTCACTCAACTGGGGAATCTAGGGTTAATCAAAGTGTTTACACCAGGTTATTCAGAATGAATTTGGCTGTTGACATAAATTCATCTCTACCAAACTGATCGAATGTATTATCATTAACTGTACAAAATTCTGACCGAAGCTCTAGCAAGTCACTATATGTTCCTGATTATCCAAACACAAGCTACTATGATGAAGAGCCTTGAAGGTTCTACTGGATTAAAGTACTAAATTACATTTATAGCCAAGTTTAGGACTTTTTACAAGTTTCTCATATGCTAATAAGAATCTTCTGTATTTATAGGTACGCTTGGATGTTGCCACTCTATTGGGGCTTGCGGCGTATTTCATAAACTACAAATTTGAGAACATCTTATCTAACCCGTATGTATGTGAATGTTAACTTTGAAAACTTTGGCACATGACTGAAGTGTATAAATTTATACTTGCTATAGCTTGTTATTTATAGTTCATAATAAAAGGCAGTTTTAAGGAATTGGTTTTCCCTGTTTCCACCATCTGCCACATATCTTAATTCTTGAAGTTGAGAGTTCCCCACCTTGCCCCCATTCTAGATTGGTTGCAGAGGCAGACGTTTTTCGAGTTGATATGTTTACATTAATATTTCTTTCTACACAATGCAGATCAGCAATATTTCTTGATGTGATTGCTGTCACTGCTCTTATAATTTATGTGACCCGTGTGGCTTTGGGTTACAAACAGACATGGGATAGATATCAAGTGAGTTGACTTTACTATGTGAGTTATAGCTTGTGTTAAACATCAACTTGGTATGAACAAAGTTGATTTATGCTCTGGGTTCTTAAAATGGTATTTAACAAGACGTTACTTCTGCAGCTACTGGTTAACAAGACACTATATGAGAAAACATTGGCAAGTGGCTTTGGCTCAGTTCATTTTCTTCTGGATGCTTCTGAACAGCAGCAAGTGAGAGGACCTTTAATGTGTTATTTACCATGATTATAGATATTAGAATGTGGACTATGATAGAATATAGCAACTTAATAATCTTCTAATGTTGTTTTCCTATTCTGTTTCTTTTACCTTAATTTAAAGGAACTAATTTACAAATTTCATTCTGAACCTTGTACATGCACAAGATTTTTTACTTGTCCCTAATCAGTCTTCTTAGTTAGACCCAAATTTCTATTCTTTTTATCACCTTTAGTTTGGTTGACGCTCTTTGATTTACATACTTGTATTTAACATTCTTTTGTCTAATTATTTTTCCTTTTGAATGATTGTTTTTTGCAGTATAAGGAAGCCATTCTAATGTATTCAATTTTGCTTAGAAAGAAAAATGCTCAGGTTTGTGTATCCTATTATTTATAATATTCTTCGTGGCAAATTTCTTTGTGTGACTTCTGCATCACTAACTTGAATGGAATTAGAACTCAGGGATACAGTTATCAATTATGTTGTATCCTGTTTCGAAATTCTGATACTAACGTAGACATGATTATTATAATAATTTTGTTTGGTGGCTATAATTTTTCTATTTTAGTTCTTTAAGTCAAACTATTGAGTTATATGAATGAAAAAGTTTAGTCCCCAACTTCGTGGATTGCATAATGAAGCAGGAAGTAACACTTAACCTCATCTCTCTTCTTGCGTCTGGTTGCTTCTGAAGTTTTCGCTATTATAATTTATCTGCTTGAAAATTTAGGAACCTCAAATTCGTGGGATTGTAGCTGGTCTACATGAGGTCTCCATAGTAACTAGTAAATTTTATTTTTTCGTGTAGTTGATGGACTGCCTGATTTAGCCACCACATCTCTTAGAATTAGCCTGCAAGGCGGCGCTTGTGATGTTTATGATTCAATGTTTTCATTTTCCATCTAATTACCATGGATTCCTCGTACAGGTGATTTGTCGCCGAAGTACTGGAGATGAGTGTGAGAGATTTATGTACGATGTCTTCAAAGTGAAGGTAATTTAAAAACCAAAGAAATATCAAGTAATGCCAGCTAAATATGTGCTAATCTGAATGAAAGGAATGTAGGTTGAAATGCCAGTTAACGAAGCCATAAGTACATTGCTTAGGCTTGGCCTCGTCAGAGAAACAACCACTGATGGAAGAATGAGTTTGCAGGCTATTCAATGTGAGAAGGCACATGAAGTCCTCAAAGAACGCTGGAACAGTTTGCTTGGTTAGCTATTTACGGATCAAAGTTAGCGTGAGAATGAGTTAAATATCTCTTGAAGTTAACCATCTACAGACCAGATTATATTGGAAAAACCTACATAAACATAACTGTATATTATAGATCTTCGCCAGGAATTCCTCTCCAACTGTTATTCATTTGATCATGTACAGCAGTTATCTCCAAGGTAACAAAACCCCAGTAGTTGGGGAAGCAAGGCCTATAATTTACGTCCAGTTCTTCCTTGTTTCCTCTTCCTGTTGTGTTCATTTAGTTCCATTCCTTTTTTAATAATGTTCATTTCGTGGTTTGAGTATAGTTGGGGTTAAAAAAGAGCAAAGAGCACAAGTATCGGATGCTGTGCTTGCGCAAGTAGAGAATATACGTGAACAGATGATGATACACATTAAAATGTCGCACACCGAATTATGATTGACAGAGTATGTAATTAATATACCCTAGATTGTAGCTGTAGCATCTTCATAAGATTGAACATGGTGGCAGATTGTAGCTTCATACAATAATGTACTAGGGCTCTGCTGTTGTTCAGTTATCTATAGACTTGAGATTGAACGTGGATGTATTGCCAGAGCCCTGAGATCTAGATTTTGATACTTATTTGCCAAGTGCAAACGCGGAGAGCAAAGTCAATAAAGGAATCAGACAGCTGCGCCAAAACTAGAACAGGAAAAACAGTTGGCTCAATGGCTAGGAAGGAAAGATTTCAACAGCTCTAAGCCTATTATTATAGCTAGAACTCTGCGAGCTTGTTGACACAAAATAGAACAACAAGAGGGGCTGAGGACCCTTAGATAGGAAGAGAAAGCTGCATAATATATATCGCAACAGTTTTGGATGCTTTGTTAAGGCACATAAGCTGACCTTTTCCAGGTGGAGATAGATGTTAAGCGCAGGACAACGTCGAACTTGGAGAAACTAGGAGAGTAGCACCTTCATGTTCCTGTATAACATAAGAACCAAAAACATACACAAATGATTTTGTTTCTTTAAATTCATATTATGGAACATCAACTGGGTTTTGTTTCCGAAATCAGTGTTATTTTCCTCAATTTTATCAACTATTTGCTCTTTTATCAGTTGTGCGCGGAAAAGTGACTAAACCTTGTTCCTTTCAGGCAAAAAGCACTTTCCGGAACGAGCGATGTCTGATGGAAATTAGTCGCTAGTAGAGGAAGAGAAAGCAGAGTTTACCTACAGCAGGGTTGGAATGCTCATCGAACACCATTAGGTAGAAATATAATGCCTCCATTACTAATCCTGGCACCCAAGTTCATGGAAGATCCAACCTTATTTCAAAAACATAGGCACAATTTGATATATCTATCTTGCTAAAGAATGAAATATATTTTTCTTACTTATGGAAAAAATTAAATTTTAATTTAAAAATTATTAAATAAAAATTAATTAATAAATTTATTAGTTTTTAATATTAAAATTTATTAAAATAAATCGAACCTCAAAATTAAAAATCAAGATTAAAGAGTTAAAATTTTTATAATTTATAATAAAAAACCTCCTTAAATGAGATTCTATGGATAAACTAAAGTTTCATAACAAAAGCTTTTAATCTTAACGGGGTGGAAAGTGGAAACTGGTGCACCAATGTTGTATTTCTCCGAGTTCACGTGCCAACACTGGAGTAAAATAAGATGAGCCCACCTTTATAGGTTTGATCTTAAAAATGGCTGCCAAGTCCATATCTGCTTGACACTGAGAGTGCGAGAGGCCAAATTAACGCGTCTCTCACTTTGAAATGGCCTGCAAATCGCTACTATATCAGACCTCTCCGTTAGCTTGTCAGCGAACGACTCCTTTAGGGAGAGTTAAGAGCAAGTTTGGTGTTTGTACTGTAAGGGGGTGTAGCAGTGGTAGTATTAGTAAGTCTTGGATTGGTGTCAGCAGCTCGTTCCCCGACACCGCATTCGTAGTCCCCACCGACGATAAGTATGGGAACAAGCAGATTATCAGCATCACTCCTCGCCTCTACGACTATATTCTTTCCAACGTTCGAGAGCCTCCGGTACTCGTTGCTCTGCCTCTGCGGACCCATTTTTTCTTTTTGGTCAATTAATTTGTTGATGGGTTTTTGTACGGCAGATTTTGCGGGAACTTCGAGAGGAGACGGCTGGTATGCGTGGCAGTCAGATGCGGGTATTCACTTATTTGGGTGTCAGTCAGTTCAGTAAATTGTGGTTTGGATAATGACAAGTTGGTTAATTCTGGGTTATCTGGGATATAGGTATCTCCCGATCAAGCTCAATTGCTTGCGATGCTTGTGCAGATTCTTGGTGCTCAACGCTGCATTGAACTTGGTGTTTATACAGTAAGTATACATGGGGAGATTTTTGTCGTGTTAATTTGGGGAATAGAGAGGCACTTGATGAGAAAGCTAATTGATTATGTTAGAATGATATGATTTGATTCAATGATTTTCTGCTGTTCAGGGTTACTCGTCGTTGGCTGTTGCTTTAGCATTACCAGAATCAGGTTGTTTAGTTGCATGTGAAAGAGATGAAAAAGTTCTCCGGGTTGCTAAAAGATATTACCAGCGAGCTGGTGTTTCTCACAAGGTCTTACATTTCCCTTCTTTGATAAACTTTATTACGTTAGATATCTAAGCACGGTCACCAAAGTAGTAAACACTTGCCTTAGAGGTTGAACAGCTAGCCTCTCGCTTTCTGGGAATTGTGGAGCTATCATCACAAAACTTTGCAGTTTTATACATGTTTGCTGCTTTTACGGATATGTGCATAATGCTGGAATATTTCTGAAAGTAGGTCAAAGTGAAACATGGAATGGCAGCAGATATTCTAAAATCAATGACTATGGATGGTGAAGCTTGTAGGTATTCTCTTCAATAGAATTTAGATCTCTGATTCTCTCCCCTAGTTTCTTCAGAAACCAATGTCTTCTTTCTTTGAAACTAAAATTTTCTCATACTTTGTACAGCTATGATTTTGCATTTGTCGATGCTGAGAAGAGAATGAATCAGGAGTACTTCGAGCTGCTGTTACAACTGGTGAGACAAAACATAATGTTAGAGACAGTTTAGTTTATTTCCACTTTCCTTGGATACATTGTCAAAATTTCTTGGCCTTATTTGGTAATAACAATCATCGGTCGCCTTGCAGGTGAGGACTGGTGGTGTCATTGCAATAGACAATGTCCTTTGGCATGGAAAAGTTGCTGACCCCTTGGTACGCATGTTTACTGTCACTCGTAAGATGTTGACCTATTATGCATTGTTGGCTAATCTCATCTTTTGAACAGGTTAATGATGCCAAGACTGTCAGCATCAGGAACTTCAATAAGAACCTAATGGAGGACGAACGTGTAAGCATTAGTATGGTAGGTACCAAAACATTTTGTGTTGTCTTGTGAAAATCCTGTATTGCTTTTCTTAGCATTGATAACCTTAGGTACCTATTGGTGACGGCATGACAATCTGCCGCAAAAGATGATCTGATCTGCTACTCAATTCCTTTACAACTGAGATTTCTCTCCCAGAAGCCAAGGGCATAAATATTTAAAGTTGAGTTAGGAAGTCAAATGAGGTATTATATTTGATTATGTTGTGGCATTGGGAGGAAGTTGAATCTTGAGGTGGTATTGTTTTCGGCGGAACTGAAACTCACTTTGTCGATGACCAACAGAATAGAACCCAAATGTAATGGCATTTGTTGTTTCTCTAAGACAATATGGGCTGTTTCTCTTTCGTTTGCTCGATATATAGTTTGTTGTATTATACTAGGGAATTGTCCTAATGAGTTAAGATTCATGATGTTTTGGGATCCAATTGTTCATTATCACATTATATGAAGTGGGTGACTTCCTCAATCCTGATGGAGTAGATATTTACATCTTGTAGCATTTAGTGTTCTGAATTAGCTGCCTATACTGTCTTCATATGGTAGTGTCCTTAACCCATCTGGCGGCAAATTCATCCATTTTTTTCTTCAATAGAGCAACAGACTCATCCATTATTTTTTTGACAATGGAACAAGAAATTCATACTTACTTTTCAATAGAGCATCAAATTCAGCTTTGTCAGATGGATTCCATACATTTTCTTCACTGAAACAATTTCTGATTTTGTTCTAAAGACAATGTCTTATTTGTGCTACGGATATCAATACAAATAGCCATGTTATAAATAACCGTTGCAAGTTCCAATTTTCCATTTGTTGTTACAGAGGTCAGGTGAAAAAAGGGGTAATGCATACAAATAGATTGCAAGAAATATGGACAAGGAGTCGATAGTCGAAACTAGCGTTTCAATTTCTTAATCCTATATACCACAAGCCCATCCAGCCTCAATTTCAATTGTCGGGACCCTGTTCATTTTCTTGGTTCCCCTCGTTAGCTCCACCATCTTCTCTATCCCCATAGTTCACCCAAGGCAACATTGATTCAAATAAGACAGCCAATGCATTGCGATTTGCAACATCTCGCAGAGGACCCCCATTTTGTGGATTGATGATTAGTTCTCCATTTTGCTCCCTCAGGCGAGGGTCAACCATGAAATTTTGCAGATTCTCGGGAGGAAGCGTAGGCACTAAATCAGAGAAGTCTGAAACCAGCAGATGTGCATACCTGCAAGGCAATAAGTTGAATTGAAAGAAAAAAAAGGTCAGTTAGGCTCACAGGTGTAGAAAACAGCTTCAGATTTGCATCAATGAGCTTCACACAGTCACTTAACGTTTTCCTTGTAATTCTTGTAATCGACATATTCTAACAATAAGATAAAAAACAGCAAGTATTTTATGTAAAGGAAGCCACAACTACATAGAAAGGTTTACTCATTGTTTTCAGAAGAAAAAGCTTCTTTTCTGACACAAGCCCAATCCTTAGCTTCGATGCTACTATGTTCCAGAGTTTCAATGACATGTAATGCTGCATCCCGAAGCAACTTTTGCAGATCTGGAAGCCTCCATATGATATAACTTCTTTCAACATATATACTGATCAGATGATCCAAGGAAGGGGAACCTGTCTCCTCTTTTCGAAAGAAAGAATTCTGTAGTATTTTTGTCCATGTTTGGTCTTTTAAAGGTACCTTGTCTACTAGCTTTTTGAGGACTGAAGGGTGAAGCATCAAAGCCTGCTTCATCAGATCAAAGGGAGTAGCCTTTGTAGTATGAGCACAAACTTCCTTTGAGGTTTCGTGTTGTTGAAGATAAAATCGACAAATGGCCAGTGCATATGAGAAATTTGGAAATAACCAAATAGAGCTATCACTTTTATACTCTTCAGAGAACCTTTCCAACCATGCATACTCCTCTGCCCTCAAAGCAAAGTAGTCAATGCAGAACATAGCCCCCATTGGATCATCTGTGTCCAATGAAAGCAATAGTTTACATATTTCAAGGGCTGAACGATGACAACCACGCCTATCCATGTTTTTCATGTGAGTGAACAGTGTTGTGAACAATGGCTTGTTTGTTTCATGGCTGATCTTCAATTGGCAATTGCCTTGCAAGAGTGTGAACATAGGATGCCAGGCACACTCCAAAGCATATAAGCTCTTTCCAATAGCATCAGCTGACATTTGATGCTCACCCACAAATTTGAAATAGTCAGCCATTGTTATAAGTGAATCCAAGTGATAAGGGTGGTACACTAGAATGCTTGCAATGCCATTCAGATCATGAATGGCTTTGGCTGCTTCAAATGCTTTCTGAGCTTGATCGTAGGAAGATGGATGCACATACCTATTTCAGTAGACCAAATCAAAATTAGGAAAAATTGTCAGCCCTAACCTTAAAAGTATATGATCTAATGTAATAAATAGAGAAGAAAAGTGGAGGATAAAATGACATCGCATGAACTAACACTTCTTAAAACTAAAACCAACTCCAAGCATAAGCCAAAGCAGATACATTTTAAGGACAATTATTTTAATCAGGTGTCGGGAAATCTCCTATACCAACATAGACAATACTGAAAATACATCTATGTGTATATTCTACAAAAGACTGCAATTGTGACAGTAGCAGGGATTTTCAACATATGACAACATAACAATGGCAAAATTAGAGAAGGAAAATTAAGATCTATAAAATAGAACAGAATAGTGAAATTGTAAATCACAATTATGCAAACAATGAATGCTTACCTAAAGTTGTGGTACCCATCTTTGCTGTCCAGAAACTCCATTGACAAAGATCCATCCCAGCGGGGCCAATGTTCTGATGGTGTTATCAGAATAGTTTTTCTAGTATGAAGGGTTCCACGTCTACCTCCACGAACTTGTCTAGAATTGCTGCCTTGATTACTTTTCTCAAATGACTTCACCACTTTTGCACCAAATATTCTTTTTAATTCATTCTCAGGATTCAAACATTTGGGATCCACTTGTAAGATGGATGCTGCACTTTGTTTAACAACTTTATTAGGAAGTTTCGTATTTTCTACTTCCTTCTTGACAGGATCTGGTTGATTCAAGGACAAAGTTTTTAATGTTTCATCCAATGAGTCTTCGACTTGATTAGCCCGTGAAGATGGATCTTGCTTGTTTTTCTTCTTTTTCTTTCTCTTTGATTTGGCACCAGTTGTGCTGTTCACTTGAGAAAGTAATTGTCTACTCCCATAAATCTTGGAAGTCTCAGTTTCGATATTCATATCAGACTCACTTCTCTGTGCCTGACATTTCATGTTTGGAACTCAAAAGTATTATATTAAAGTAGGACAGTGCATCTCAAAATTTAACAATAATCATAGCAACACCGGCAGGAAACGAACGATTAGCATGCTTTGTTCCAATTACTACTGCTCTTCTCCTTAAAACCAGAAAATTTGACCTAATTAAGAACTATGAAGGCACCTGATAGTCACTTACTATCACAAACACCAACTAACAAGGCTCACAAACGACACAAATCCTAAAGCACCTAGTTTCACCAGTATTAATTTTCAAATAACAACTGATCAGATTGAAACAGTTGAAGGGGATAGAAGGGGAATGAATGAAACCTGGTCGTCATCAGCCTCCTCGTCGTCGTCGGCGCCCTCATTGAGGAGGTCAAATGGATTAACTACGCGCGAACCGGAGGATTCCTCCTCCTCCTCCTCCTCCGTATCATCAATATCTTCAACTTGAATTCGCTGCTCTTGCTCTTTCAAGACTTTCTTCAGTAATCTCGCCGACATATTTCTTACTAAACAAACGCAAATAATCAAACCCGACTCCGAGCTTGTGTTCTACTTCTACAGCTCTCTTGGTTTTCCATATAAATAGTATTTATATCTGTGCGTGCGTGTCTGATATCGGAAGCTATCGATCTTGGGCCTCCGGATCCGCCACATGTATTTGGGCCTGCACTATCTAAAAACGGTGGCGTTTTCAATGAGAAAAGGGGAAGAAATATTAATAATTATCAAAATGTAGAAGGATGGTACTGGATTGATAAGGTCACCTTACACTGTCTTCATTACTTTTCCAACTCTCTGTCGCCTCTGTGTCTCAGCCTTCCACGACAAAGAGGTTGGTCTCAATTCCCTGCTCCTTCGTCTTTTTTCCATTGCCTCTTTCTTAAGCTTCAGTTTTCCAGCTTTTCAACAAAATAGGGTTTAGGGTTTATCAAAAAGGTTGAATTTTCTTTTGTAATTTGCTTTGACTCCTTGTGGGCAGACATCGATGGGGTCCCTAACTCGCGAATGGGTTGGATTCCAACAGTTCCCTGCTGCTACCCAGACCAAACTTGTTGAATTGTTTGGAAAATTGAAGGAGGAGGTTTCATTTCTGTCTTTAACTATTGTTTACTGTTGGTTATGTTTTGAAACTTCATCAAATTGTTTCGGTTTTAACGATAATTTTGTCTTGCTTCTGTTTGATCGGGTTGCAGGGTGTGGGTAGTTTGACAATCCTTGTCATGGGCAAAGGTGGTGTTGGAAAATCTTCAACAGTCAATTCACTCATTGGGGAGAGAGTGGTCAACGTGAATTCCTTTCAGGTATTAATCTGCTCTGCCTTATTATCGGGATAGGTGTTAGGGATTTACATGCAATTGATTTCATACTTGTGTATTGTAGTAACATTGTTGTAATGCAGTCGGAGGCCTTGAGACCCGTGATGGTTTCACGCACTCGGTCTGGATTCACCTTAAACATCATAGACACACCAGGCCTTGTGGAAGGTGGTTATGTTAGTTACCAAGCACTCGACTTGATTAAACGGTTAGTATTTCTGAGACCTGTCTTTTTTAAATGTCTATTATTGCCTGCGTTTCATGCATGAGGAGATTATCTATTGTTTATCTCACACTGTTTTGAGTTGACTTGCTGGCTATGGCTACTAATCAGGTTTCTTTTGAACAAGACGATAGATGTGCTGCTTTATGTTGACCGCTTAGATGCATACAGAGTGGATGACTTGGATAAGCAAATAATTGGTGCTATTTCTGATAGTTTTGGTAAAGAAATATGGCGCAAAAGTTTGCTTGTCCTCACTCATGCCCAGCTCTGCCCACCTGATGATCTTAGTTACGATGTCTTTACTGCTAGAAGATCAGATGCTGTCTTGAAGACAATTCGGATAGGAGCTCGGATTAGAAAACAGGATCTTAAGGTACAACAATTTGTTTGGGGCGTATCTATGGATACTGGTCTTTGGGGAATGGTTCAGGGGACAGCTAGTAAACATACGGAGGAAGGAGAGGCTAGGGTTGCATCAAGATTGCTAAAACTCAATTTTAGGACCCTCCATGAAAGGATTAGCATTAGTGGTCATTCTATAAGCACAGTCTATCATAAATAATGAACGAGATACTTCCAAACTGGATAAGAAATTTTGTGGTTGGCTGAAAAAACTAAGTTCAGCTTCTCACTGGTCCTAGTAATATAAAGAGATAAGCTGACACTCAAATTCTTTTCTTTATTTGGCATTTTTGTTAAGTGAAAAGAATGGTGTTATTTCTAAGAAATATCACATAGATGATTTTCAACCTCAATTGAGAGTTGAGTGGCTTATTTGTCTATGGAGTACCTTCTGAAAAATGGAGTGACATAGAAGTGAATCATATCCTTGAATCCTCCTTCCTGTCATATACACAAATATTTGTTCGACAAAGAACCTAATGTTCAAAGGGACAGTTGTTTGGTTGATCTGGAAGAAATTACTGCTTCTGTTTGGGATGACAGCATAAAGGTTCAATTTTCTAGTGTTATGGGCTTCCTAAAGAAGGGCTAACTAAGTGTGTTAAGTTTTGTTCGTTGGTATGTGATGGACCTTTTATTTTTAGGGAATAATACAATGCAGATTAACTATGCTAGAAAAGATTGAATGTTGTATCATATGTCTAAAGAAGAGATTTGAGGTTACAAGATATGGTTTTTGATAGCCTAAGACCTAAATTATCTGGATGAAGGTGTTTGTAGGAACTAGCCCAATTGCAGGTATTAAGAGGCCTGCATTATTGTGAGAATTGGCTAGCTCGGTATAATACTTGAGAACTAACTACAATCATGGAAATAGGCATCCATTAGTGTTTTAGTGTTGTACATTGTTGCATGTGATTTTACAGTAACGAAATTTTTATATCCTGCGTAGTAACCATTTTTTCAAGTTGATGCTTGTAGGATTCCTATATTCCTGTTGGTTTTGTTGAGAATAGTGGGAGATGCAACAAAAATGAGAAAGATGAAAAGGTAAGGTGGCTAAGATCTGAATTTAACTATTGGTGTATGAATTTGATTATTTATTGGCAAATTGCTTGTTTTGGATGTAGATTCTCCCAAATGGTGATGCTTGGATTCCGCATTTGGTAAAAGAGATAGTTGGGGTTGCAACAAATGGAAACAAAGGGATTCTTGTTGACAAAAGGTTGGTAGATGGATCTGAGTCAAATGACAGGGGAAAGGTGTTGATCCCTCTCGTTATTGGGGTTCAGGTAAAAATTTGTTGGGTTCTCTCACATTTGAGTTTTGGACTGATGATTCAAGTCATGTGTCTAATGAACATTTTCCGTGATCGTTACCCATCTTGCAGTGGCTCATTGTCAAATGGATTCAACGAGCAATTAAGGATGACATTGCAAAGGGTGGGAGGAATTTGTAGGTTCTGCCCAGGCATCATGCTATTTAGCTGCAAGTTCACTTCTACCTTGGTTCTCAAACAGTCAAACTCTTTTCTTTGCTCATGCCCCCCTTCTGTTCTTTCCAATCATAAGTTCTTGTTACGTCCTCCTGAGTATTTCTGTGAATCGTGGCTGCTGTCTACTTTTTGTATTCTTCTTAGTGATCGGATGTTAGGGAAAAGGGATTGATCTCTGAAGTTGAGTGTATCGTTCGAGCTTTTGACATAATTACATATTACGTTGCTTTTTTGCTTTTATTTTTCGTATCCTACTGTTTCTCCAATTACACGAGCTGGAAGTTCTAATCGTCCAACCCTTGATTGTGTGGCTGCTGATCGATCACGGATATGCATCACTTCCGCCGTAAATGTGTGATATAGGGGATTATTAGGTGCAAAATCAATGTCATTGCAGAATATGCACAAACTCAATGTCATTGCACAATACTTAAACTTCCAGTAAAAGTTCCCCCTGCTGGACTTGGAAGCTCACAAGACTTTTTACGCTTTTCTTGATTCCGTGAGGAGGCTGTGATTCCTCAAGCACAACCCAATGTCATTACATAATGTCTAAACAATGTATACTCGAGGACCTACCACCGATGAGTCTTAGAAGAAAGTGATTCCGCCAACCTATGCATGCTAAAGACAACAAAATAGTCCTTGTTGGACCTTATTTGGAGCAGCCACTTGCCATTTTCTGCGCAGGTTGCGGGTTGAGCAGTAAGGTTATTCCAGGTGAAGGATGGAGGGTGGACCGTAGAAAGTGGAAAGTTTTTATATATACTTATGTGCCTTGTGGATAATCATTAAGCAGTCCACTTTAGGTCTCTAACATCATTAGGGACAGCATTAAAGTAGTTAATGCTTTCATAATTGCACGCTCTGTAGTTCATGGATTTGGATTACACGAGCCTGATAACCCTTAGTATCAAGTCTTTATTTCTTCGGCCCCTTTTTCTCTCCAGAGTGTGCCAAGAGTTTAGAGAGATCCCACAACGTTTAGGGAACAAACAAGCAAGGGAAAATACAATCTAGGTTTTGTCGTTGATCTGTCCAGGCACAGATTTCTACGTGAAGATTCACAGGAGGAGGAGAATTTGCAATCATTTAGATCGAAATCTTTGTATATGTTATATATCTGTATATAATCTTTGCAATGATTATTCTTCTATCCACATCCTGCAACTAACCAGCTTTTTGTAAAAGAAGATTAAGATGATTCAACAAATCAATTAATTGTGTTACTAACTTTTTCCTTTTTATCACGAAACAAGCTTGAATTGCAAACTATGATTAGCCCTATATGAGATTCTGAACTAGTCACATTGATAGTGAAAGTAGGGACTAAACCATTATTAAATATCAAGTTTGATTGACTGGGGTTGCCTGTAGCCCCGTTGCATTTGAAAGGGAATCAAACCTAACAATGTTCTCTTGAGAAGTCTTTCCATAAGACTTTTTGCTTCCTAAAAAAGAGGTTATTCCAGTTAATCAAACTTTAACTTTCTTCTCATTTTTTGTCTTAAACAAAAATATAATAAAAATGTATAATTATTTCAATTATGCCTTAATAATGGTTTATATTAAAATAACTTAATATAAATTTAGCAAAAAATTAATATTATGAAATATTTTTAATAATTTGAAATAATAAAAGTATTGTTTAAAATAAACAAAATCACACCCCCAAAAACAAATGACTCCAAGCTGTTTTTCCGATTGCTATTTAACACTGTCTTCAAGTGTTAAGAGGGGCACCTGAGTGTCTGAGCTGAGACACGACAACCTCGTCAAAATGGGTAGAAATTTGGACAACGCAGCGATCGCTGTCTTGGTGCCACTTCCTTCACTTCTCTTCTACCTCTCTTTTCTTAGCAGTTATCATGCAAGTGTTAGCCATGACACTTCTTTGTCTCCTATGTGGTCATGGTGCGTTGACCACCCCTTTCTCTTGGCCAATGTACTCTTCTTCTTCAACGTCAACGTCTTCTTCTGGCTCATTAGCCACGTCCAGGAGAGCCACTGGGTAAATTTTGCTTTATTTCCTTTCTGGGTTTTACATTTTTTGTCCCATCTCTTTCTTTTGGCTTCTTTGCTAGTGTTAACTGTGTACTTCTTCCGTGTGCAGATGATAAGTTTGTACTGGACTGTGATACCGGTTTTGCTTGTTTATTACTACACGATGTACCCATTAGCCCACTACAACTATTTGAGGTCGAGAATTGTGATAATAATCACATTGGTTTGGAGTATCAGGCTTAGCCATAGCTATTTTAGGCGGGAAAATTGGCAGTGGGGTGCTAGAGAAGACTGGAGGTTCAGTGATTTGCGTCGCCGATATGGCAAGCGTTGGTGGTGGATTTCGTTTTTCGCTGTTTATGTCTCGCAGCAGGTAGTTAATCCCTGCTTATACTCACTGTTAAATGCTACTGATGACCGTTGTCGGGTTAATCAGCATAATTAACCTGCCATGAATTGTTGCAGATAGGAGAAGTATAAGCAATAGAAACTTGAGCTTTCGGGTGTTTTTGCTTATCCGGTGATTTTCCCATTTGCAGGTGTATCTACTTGGTCTATCACTTCCTTTATACATTATTCATTCGGTTGATAAGCCGTTGAACATCTGGGATTTTATAGCTATTGTGGTTTGCGTTGTTGGCATCGTGATAGCGTACTTTGCAGATACACAACTTCATGCTTTTGTGACTAAAAACAAGAAATTAAAAGAGCTTGGTAAGCCACTGGTCCCAATTCTTAATAGCGGCTTCTGGTACTACTCTAGACATCCGAACTACGTTGGGGAGCAATTATGGTGGTGGGGTTTGGTGATATTTGCATGGAACCTGGGACATGGGTGGACATTTATTGGGGCTCTTATTAATAGTCTGTGCTTGGCCTATGTCACTTGGCTAGTTGAACAGCGGATGCTTAGAGAAAAGTGCAGAGCTGAAGCTTACAGGCTATATCAGAAGACAACTTCGGTGTGGATCCCTTGGTTCAAGCCATCCGCTATTGCCAGAAACGATAAGGATAGTTGATCTGGTTTTATATGAGAGTGCTGAATTATGTTTGGTTGTTTATGCTCTGCACTACTAAATGATCCGTCGTTCTTCTGTATTGTTCATAAAAAATGATGTCATCTAGCTGTATAGATGTTGTGTGACATGCATATATAGCTTGTGAATTTTCTGTGTAAGTGTGGCGTTCAGTCTTTGATCTGAACCCTTTAAGAATATGTTGTAAATGGAAGATCAAAATTTTCATAGATCTACCAAAGTCTGTTTATTATATATAATATTACAACGTAATGTAGAAATATTTTTGAAATTTCGTGTTGCTATTCTATTAAATAAGTAAATAAATATATATATCTCAAAATATGCTTGAAATAATATCAAAATCTTACAGTTATATATCCATAATCAAATTTATGTTACGTAATATAGGTTTGTCAGGCTTATGAGTTTAGACAGTAGATTCTTTGTACTCATTCCAATCCTGTTTTTGGCTTGTTTCGAGACAAAAACGATATCGTTTTATGTTTATTTACACTCAAAACAATTTTTGTTTGCGTGAAACACGGTGTTGGGTACAGATATGAACCCGTGAGTTCAAGAATCCAACGGTAAATAATAGATTGACTACAAACTTGAACAGCTGAAAGTATGATGCCAAAAAATCCCTTTCTAAGTGAAGCCATTGTCTGACAAGTGAATCCATGTCAAACTTTAGCAATCAATGAACTCAACAAGCCAATTTCCACAGTTACTACTTTCTATAGTAATACTAAATTACTAATACATAAGAAAATTATGAGTTTTTGATTAGTACTATGAAATCTGAATCGTTGGTTTGGAAAATCTCGAGTACATTGGTTACCTAAATTATGATGCCTGCAAACTAACCACGAGGCTTCTCTGGTACCAGATTCTGATAATTATAGGACGAGATTATTTTAAGGAATATAATCCGCATAAATGATTGTCAAAGCCTGTGAAATCAACTATATAAAGTAGCTTGATTCTGACATTAGATTTGCCATAGCTTAGTACTTGCAACTCAAGTTAGTGTTTCCTCATTATATCAGAAGAAGAGCACGCTTGTATTTGAAGTTACAATTTTTGTCCAGGTGCAAGAACGTGCTTTGGGTTGAATTGATCAAAAGTATTAGTTGAGCTGCCAATCCATCAACTCAGGCGCATGGAGGGGGCAGGGGATGTGTAGGCCGTGTTCATTGCCATGGTATTATCAATCACTTGTGTGTCTGCTAAACACGGCTATGGAAAGGAAGGAAGGAAGGTTGGATGGCTTTCCTTGGAAAAGACAGAAAAAGGAGTTCTGTCGAGTCTTGATGATACGGACCTCTCAACTGTAGAACTTGAGCTCCTCTGGAACGGTAAACACAATGAAAGGTAAGCTTGTCCCAACAAGATGTGTATTTTCACTGGGAAACATCAAGCATACCAACTAATGCAACTTTATATCTGAAACCACGTGATTCGGAGGTTTTGAGACTCTGGAAGTGACTAGGTTGTTCAGATTAGCGAAGGATAAGGATAAAACAGTTGGGTAATGAAATGCCATACAATGGCTTTTGGAGTTGGATTGACGACACGTAATTGAGAAGTTTCAGAGACAGTGCCCCTGCCCCCGGGTTAATCAAAATATATAATCGCTTACTTCGACAATATCAACGATCCGTAAATTAGTTGCCGTAAGTTTGTTAATCCTAAAATAATAGATCTTTAATTGGTCTTAGACTGTCAAATCAGTTGGTGAATCGAAATCAGTTACGAACAGGTAGGCCTACTCCACCGAATTCTGTTCTTGTGCGTGCGTATGATTGTATACTTTACCCTTAATTCAGGGTTAGGGTTTGGTTTAGGGCTACCAAGATTTGAAGAAACTCATGTCTCGATTCGGCTCGCTGTGCACCATCATTTCCGTGCTATCCCTTTTACGCGCGCCGGTCTTGCGATCGGAGCGTGACGGCGCGCTGGTGATTCAGCAAGTAACCGGCGAAAAGGAGAGCAGTGGTGGCGGGTGCCCGTCACTCGCGGCGGAGTCTTGCCCAGTAACGTGTTTCCGCGTGGATCCGGTGTGCGGCGTGGATGGTGTGACCTATTGGTGTGGGTGTCCGGAGGCCACGTGTCACGGCGTTGAGGTAGCAAAACTGGGAGCTTGCGAGGTGGGGAATGGTGGTAGTGCTTCTCTTCCTGGTCAGACGCTTCTGTTGGTTCACACAATTTGGCTCTTCTTGCTCGGCTTTTCTTTACTTTTTGGACTTTTTTAGATTAAAATTATAGAGGAACTAAAGGAATTCTATTGCACTTACTAATTCTTTGTACCTCGTGAACTGGGCACGGAGACATATGATTGGAAATGGCTGTGGTTAACAGGAAGAACCTGAAAGAATCTTATTGCTATAGCATTTACATCGCAACCTTAGTGCTTCAATTATGTTTCTTTATCCACGCTTAGCAGTAGTGCAATGGTGTTTCCGGGAATATCTGCCACATACCCCTAAGGATCAACATTTTGTTCACAGCTTTTCACGAAACCACAGACGCATCATCAAGAAGCTTGTGTAGCAACGAGGTATAGTTTCCAGGAATCCAAGCACTTGGGATGTCTTTGCCATCTCAAGTGCATAATAGCCTTTTTGAACACAATCCAATTGCAGTCAAAGCTGCAGTGTTCCAGGCATCGTCTTGTTGGATCTTGATGATACTTGGGACTAAAGAGCAAATGCCTTAAGAATGGTATGCGAAGCAATCCAGCGCCTTGTCTATCAAATGTGCGCGTTTCATTAGCTGCAATAATTCTTGAACCAAACGAGAATTTTACTTTAGGAATCATCCTTTGGGCGCATGATTGACGCCTTCTCGTACCTTTGTTTATCAATTTCTTTTGCCAAGAAGTCCAAAGTTGTGTCAGTGACGTAATTAGGTAAGCAGCCTGCATCCAACATCATTTTCAAGAAATTATATGCATCTTTCAAACGGCCCGCCTTGCTATGAACTTCAATCATTGTGTTATAGGTAACAACGTCAGGATTTATTCCACTACTTTTCATTTGCTCAAAGAGCTTCACAGATTCGTCGGTCCTGCCAGCCTTTCCAAGTGCATTGATCAAGGTGTTGTACATAATTATGTCCAGGTAGCCACCTTGCTTCAACAGCTTATCTAGAACAGAGCCTGCTAGGTCTGCTCTTCCCATCTTTCCCAACCCCTGAATTATCATGTTGTACGTAGCTACATCTGCAGGGCAAAGTTTCTCTCCCATTTCACCAAGGACATCCCATGCCTCGTTTAAATAGCCCTTCTTGACAAAAGAACTCATGATAGAGTTATAGGTGTAGCTCACAGGATTCACACCCATATCTCTAAATATCTCAAACAACTTGCAGGCTAAGCTCAGCTTCCCCTTGGCCAGAAATATTGATAAGAAAGTGTTAACCATGTCAATATCAAAAGATCCCACTCCTCTATCATGAACTCTTTGCCCTCTAGCGAGGGAAAACCGTCGGGAACAACGGTTAGCTGACTTCATTTGATTGGCCAGATAATCCATGTATGGGGAAGATGACCAGTTATCAGTTTCAGTTGGCGAGCTTTTCTCATTCTCATCTGAACCACAACTCTCCAAGTCTGGGGAGGTTATTAACCCGATGATCTCATCGATATCACCTTTTACAGGGAACAATGGCATGTAATCCTTTCTTCTATTATGCTGACTTTTTAGTAAGGCGTCCAAATCTATCTTCCACTTTAGAACATTTGATACTAGATTGCCGTCCCTAATGTGCTTCATCAACCTCTCTGTCCAATCCCACCTACCTTGTTTGTGAAATCCAATCAAGAGTGATGTTATGGTAACTAGGTCAACTACGAATCCCCTCTCCTCCATTTCTTCCACCAAATCCAATGCTTCCTCAAGCTGATTTTCCCTACAAAGTTGCAAAACAATAATGCTGTAAGTTATAGCATCAACGAACTTGCCTTTCTTCTTTAAATCACAAAACAAAGTGTAGGCAGCCTCAGCCCTTCCATTCCTACACAACCCATCAATTAAAATATTGTAAGTCCAACATGAGGCTCTCACCCCATCTTCAACCATTTTCTCAAACAGCTGACACGCTTCGATAACTTTCCCTGCCTTGAGCATCCCATCTAGAAGAGAATTGTACACTGGAGTATCTGATAGAAATCCATTATGCTGCATCTCACCAAAAACCTTCATTGCAGCATCCACTAGATATGATCTAGAGCATCCGTGGACAAGTATTCGATATGTAAAGGCATCAGGCTCATGACCAGACACTTTTAATTCCTCATAAACAATAAGTGCATCTTTCACTTTCCCAACCAAGCAAAGCACATGAATTAAGCTATTGTAGGTGCACAAATCAGGACCAGCAGAACCACAACTCAAACTCTTTTCCTTCATCTCATTAAAGAGCCCGAAAGATGCACCTAAATCACCCCAACAACCAAATGCATGAATGCAAATATTGTAACCCCAAGTATCCAACTCAAATCCCTTATTTTCCCTCAGTTTATCGAAAACCTTATTGAATTCTACTCTCTTGTCAGCCTTCCTAAGCGCGACTAACAATGCATTACATGCAATAGAACCAGGAAGTAAAACACCAATTACATCATTGGCTTCATGAGTTGCACTTTTAGCATCTAAAAGCTTGAAAAAGATGGACAAGGCTGAAGATAGTTTTTTTTTCTTAGCAAGTGCCACAACAACAGGATCATATACATTTGGGTTCAGGTTAGCTCCTAATTCCTCCATATAATCAAGAACGTCAAGTGCAAACTCAAACTTACCCATTCGTATAAACTCACTAAGTAAAAACTTAAAAGTCTCAGACCCAACAATCACGCCATCATTCTTCATCGACTTCATCATATTGGGCACCTCCTCAAAATACGCGGAGCGGCACAAAGTGCGGAACATTTCAGAGTAAGTGCAGGCACTGTGTTTGTAATTATGTCTCATAGAACACCATCTGAAAAATTCAATCTTCTTAAACGTGTCAAGTGAACGTTTGCGCAGTATTTGGACAACCAAAGTTTCTGAGAGGGGTATAGAATTCGAGTCTAGTTTGCGAGTACCTGACTCGCGGAGAGCCTTCATGACAGAAGCTATCAGGAGTACGTTTTCTAGCTGAAGCGACGATGAAGATGGCACGAGGTGTATGCTTCGTTTCGCGGAGTTCACCAAAAGATCGAAACTCAATAACCCGCCTGCTTTGATGACTGTTGTGCATCCTGACATCGATCCACTCGTTTTCTTTCAAACGGAAACGAGAGTACGGCGATCTTCTGTGGGAGGCATTGGCAAAAGCTACATTCCTGTGTTAAGCTAGAGCGTGGAAAAAGGTCTAGTCTTTGTTAGATTAGAAACTGAAGTTGGGTTCCGACTTTAGCTCAGTAGGAATCATCAACGTAGGCATGGGACTCCTTGTCTGCTGATTTTTAGCGGTTTCAAAAACTTTTACGAAACAATCAATAAAAATACCTAGTAAATGATTGATTAAATCGGCAGATTTAACCTAATCAGTTAAAAAAAGAAAACGTTGATAGGAAGGTTTCAATCAATTGCTTAATATGCAAAAAGTCAATTATACCTTCTAGTTTATTCTTAGAATATAACTGTCTGTAACAGAAATTGCCACGGTTAATATAAGCATCATAGGTACGGATGTCAATAGAACAGGCTAGGCTCGGGGTCCGCAGCTCGGTCCGTCTAATTTTTTTAATTAAAAAAAGATAAAATGGTGTTATTATGGACAAAACGATGTCGTTTTATCCAAAATAATCGGGCCGGCCCACGGCCCGTAGCCCATCCATAGCCGGCTAAACCCGGGCTAAAAATGATTCGGGTCGGAATTGACATCCCTACTTGGGCATAGGTGACGCTTGTGACATCCGTGCGAGTCTTTTTTTATTTTCATTATTTAAATTTAAATTATATTATCATTAGTTTAATAAATATTAATTTCAATTTTAATTTTAATTATGTTATTATTAATTTATTCAAAATTTAAAATTAAAATGATAAAAAACAAAAAAAATAAAATATTTATCATTTTAATTTTATAAATTATAACAGGGTCAATATGATGTACAATTTTAATATTTTAAATAAGTAGCATCAATCTTTCGAGAGTGAATTTACTTTTTAAATATAAATTAATTTATAAAATGTATATGTTTTATATAAATATCAAACTCAATTGAAGTAACTCGTACATTTAAATATCTTGAATTTATTTTAGAAATTGAATTTAAAATCTAGAATAGTTGAGATCTCCTAAAAAAGCCTCTTACCACCTTATAAATTAATTTTAAAAGAAAAATAAGTAGTTGTTTTCACTTTAGTTTTAAATTTTCTTATTTATTTTCAAATTTAATTAAAATGATATGATGATTTGAGTTTTTTATTTTTTATTTTTAGCGTAACTTCTTCAAATTTTTATATTTTTATAAAAATCATTAAAATTAGAATTTGTTTTTTATTTTTTCATAATCTAATTTAACATCAATTAAATATATATTAACTATTTATTTAATATTAATTACTAATAAGAATTATGAATAATTTAATTTAAGAATTTTAATTTTATAATTAATTTTAATTTAAAAAAGTTTTAATTTA
>JAOQMS010000004.1:4447163-4480381 GCA_027563885.1 Erythroxylum longipes | reverse complement strand
TTATATTAATAATTAAATAAAAATTTATTTTTATTTAAAATATAAACTAAAGCTAAAAATTTTAAAAATAGAACTAAAACTAAACGTCCATTACATTGGACTAACTTCAAATCGACTCAGCCCAAGGTGGTCCGATCTCGTACCATCGTTTTAGTTTTTGTTTTACTTTTTGTTTTGTTTTATGAGATGACATCATTTTAATTTCAAGTTTTTTAAATTAAAAAATAAAAATCATTTAAAAATTTAATTTAAAACTTTATTGTTTGCATAAAAAGTTCAAATTCAAACCGAGTCTCAAATTTGACCAACTCAAATTTACTCTATTATCTTTAAGCTGATGGAACCTAACCGAATTTGCCATCTCTAGACTAATTTACTAATCTTTTAAAGCTTGCAGCAGTCTGCAAAAATGGCCAAAGAACCTTTTCTTTAAGCTAAGGAAAGCAAGGCTTTAAAGTTTAAATTGTCCCCACAATCATACGTACTATTAAATCTAAAATATTGTCATAATGTATTATAATGGCCCTCCTTTTTCTGATAATTCAATTCAAATTTAAGGGAATCTTTGTATTTTGCATGTATAGAAACTTGTTGCTCCAAGGATTATCTGATGGTTTTGTAAAAGTTTGCCATAGATGAAGAGAGAAGGTAAATAAAACTGACTTTATTAATCTCACTTCTAGTCTTTACATCCATCAGTTTATACTTATAGACAGTCAACCAGAAAACAAAAAATGAGGTCAACTTATCTATACAAAACGACCTCACTGCACCTAAAATAAACAGTATGCATAACTGTACAAAACACAAAAGAGAAATTTAAAACGACAATACATAGATCATAACATTCCCCCAAGTTGGAGTTTGGTGGACATCAACCAAACCCAACTTAGAAAGAAGAGAAATAAAGGTTGGTGTTGCCAAAGCTTTGGTGAAAATATCTGCTAACTGTTCCTTGCAAGAAATATGAGTAGGAACAACAAAACCAAGCTTGTGTTGATCACAAACTACATGACAGTCAATATCAAGATGTTTTGTGCGTTCATGAAAAACTGAGTTAGCAGTAATATGTATGGAAGCCTTGTTATCACACCATAAAGGAATAGGATAAGTGAAAGAAATCTATAAATCATGCAAAACATAAGAAATCCATAACAATTCACACTCAGTTGAAGCCATGCTTCGATACTCTACTTCAGCAGAAGATCTGGGAACTGTGGATTGTTTTTTATTCTTCCAAGAGACTAAAGAAGAACCCAAGAAAACACAGAAACCAGAGATAGACCTTCGAGTCGTTAAGCATGATCTCTAATCAGCATCATAATAAGCCACAAGTGAACATATAGGAGATACAAGAGAAACAGAAGAGGCCGTGGAAGCCGGGAAAAATAAACCTGTAGAGGGACAACCCTTCAAGTATTTCAATAAGTGAAGAGCAGCATCCCAATGAACTTTGCAAGGAGCATGAAGGAACTGACTTAGCTGTTGAACTGTAAAAGTAATGATAGGATGAGTAAATCCTAAATACAGTAGCCTACCAATCAACCTTTTATATTGTCCTGCATCATCTGGTAATTGACCAAATTTGTCAGTTAATTGCAAACCCTTAGGTAGCAGTGTAGAAACTGGTTTTGCTCCAGTCAAACCTGAATTAGACAAAATATCCAAAATGTACTTCCTTTGATTGACATATAAACCAGTAGATGATCTAACAATCTATAAACCAAGGAAATATTTAGCTGGGCCAAGATCCTTGATGGTAAAATCAGTATGCAGAAAACCTTTAACGTCATTTAAGATAGCTTCAGATGGTCCAGTCAACAAAATGTCATCCACATAGATAAGAAGTGCAATAAAAGTAGAACCAGTGGATTTGGTAAACAAGCAATGATCTTGTTGTGATTGCACAAAACCATAAGAAAGCAAGTGTTTAGTAAATTCACAATTATATTGTCGAGAGGCTTGCTTTAAGCCATACAAGGACCTATTCAGCTTACAAACTTCACAAGGTCCAGCCTTAATATACCCATCCGAAGGTTTCATATGCACTTCTTCATCAAGAAAGCCATGTAAAAATGCATTATTCACATCTAACTAATGTATAGGCCAAGAAAAATGTGCAGCAACAGTTAATAATAAACGAACTGTTACTGTTTTAGCAACTGGTGACAAACTATCAGTAAAGTCAATGCCTTCAATTTGATAATAACCTTTTGCTACTAACCTAGCCTTATAGCAGTCAACAATACCATCAGGCTTAAGCTTCACCTTATAAACCCACCTGGAACCAATGGCCTTTTTACCATTTGGTAAAGGGGTTAAAATCCAAGTCTGATGGATTCCAGTGCATCCAACTCCTGCTGCATAGCTCTTATCCATTTTGCTTTGGATTTAGCCTAATGATAAGATTAAGGTCCTTGAATATTGGAAACATTTGCCAAAAAAGACATGTATGTGGACGTAAGGTATGGGGTAGGTATAAAAGGAAAAGTAGGAGGGGTATAGGCAGAGGAATTACAACATGAAGACTGAAAATGAGAAGATGAAGATAAAACATCGTTGGTGGTTATACGAGACACAAAATCATTTAGCCAAGCTGGTTTATGTGATATTCTATTACTTCTACGTGAATAGAGAGTGGTAATAATTGGGAAAGTTAAAGAAGGAGATGATGAAGATTTTGTGATAGGTGAATTAGTGGTTAAGATTGGAGAATTGATGGGAGAACTGGTAGAATCAGAAGCTAAAACATCAAGAATGCCAGAAGACTAATCGTTAGAACCAAAGGGAGTGGAATAGTTGGTGTTGCACTTGAAGAAGACTAATAAGGGAATGTAGTTTCATGAAAAGCTACATCTCTAGAAACAAGAACAGAATGAGAGACAAGCTCAAACAATGTATAAGCCTTTTGCCCATTACTATAACCTAGGAAAATGCATTTATATGCCCTTGGATCAAATTTATCCTTATGGGGTTGAACATTTGTGGCAAAACAAAGACAACCAAAAGATTTTATATGATCATACTTGGGTGGATAACCATATAAAATCTTATAAGGTGTTTTCCACTTTAAAAGAGAAGTAGGAAGCCTATTTATAAGATAGGTTGTTGTAAGTATAGAATCACCCCAAAACTATTTAGGTAAAGAAGTTTGAAACATAAGAGCTCGAGCTATCTGTAATAAGTGTCTATGTTTTCTCTCCAATATCTTATTTTGTTGTGGTGTATAGACACATGACTTATGATGGATAATTGTCAATTCCCTAAACAGTTTTTGACACTCCCCACTTAAGAACTCAGCTCCATTATCAGTTTGAATGGTCTGAACAGATTTTTGAAACTGAGTTATAACTATCTTTAAAAAACTATCAAAAATCTAGATCACCTGACATTTATGATTCATCAAATACGTCCAAGTGGCCCTAATGTAATCATCCACTATAGTCAAGAAATATTTCTCACCAGATATAGAATGGTGACTATAGGGTCCCCAAACATCTACATGCACTAACTGGAAAACAGAGACAATATGAATAGTGCTAGATAGAAAGGACAATTTGTGTTGTTTAGCAAATGGGAAAACATCACAAACACCAGCTATTCCAGCAATTTTATTATCAAAAGAAACAATGTATCTAAGTATAATGTCAAAAACATGGCCTAAACGTTGATGCCAAATTTTGTACATAGACATAGAATGAACATTATTGGTACTGCTATCAATAGTACACAAAGAATATCTGGTTATGTCAGCATTGACAGAATCCTTGTCTAGGATATATAGCCTGCCTACAACCTTACAAACTGCCAATATTTGGTTAGTCTTCAGGTCTTGCAAAATGTAGTAATTTGGGTAAAACGTGAAGGTAATAGAGGATGTGGTTATAAGTTTATTAATAGACAAAAGGTTGAACTTGAAAGTAGGTATATGTAAAGTTTCTATCAAGAGAAGTTTATTTGGTAAGAAAACATCACCAATGTGATGGATACAGTTTTAAGTTCCATCAGGCAGATATACTGGTATAGAAGTTGTGAAAATAATGAACTGTTTTATTTCTGTTACCTTTGATCAATATATAGGTACAAGTATATATAGAGCTAGAGAGAGCTATTTTAGGAAACTAATATCTATACATAATATCCTAATATCTGTACATAATATCTAATATGATACCCAATATCTGATCAGATTTGATGACTTTTTAGGAGTTAATACTATTTAGGAAATATCTAGCTGTATATTTCCCAACACTCCCCCTCAAACTGGCTTGTATATGTCATCCATAGCCAGCTTGGTAACCAGAACATCGAATTGCCTCCTGCGTAATCCTCTTGTGAGAATATCAGCTACCTGTTGTGATGTTGGAATATAGGGAACACAAATTAATCCTTCTTCAATCTTCTCCTTGATGAAATGCTTGTCAACCTCAACATGCTTTGTTCTATCATAAAGAACAGGTTCGTAAGTAATTAAAATTGCAGCTTTGTTTTCACAATACACTTTCATAGGAACTGAAATAGTAATTTGTAGTTCCTTAAGTACCCTTTTAATCCATAAAACCTCACAAATTCTATGTGTCATTGAACGAAACTCAGCTTCGACACAACAATACTTTGTTTCTTACTCCTCCAAGTTACCAAATTACCACCAACAAATGTGCAATAACCTGAAATTAATATTCTATCAGTTGTACTTCCTGCCCAATCAGTATCAGTATAAACTTCGACTTGAAGGTTGTTCTGCTTTCGAAACATTAAACCTTGTCCGAGAGTTCCTTTTAGATATCTTAGTATCCTGTATACAACATCCAGATATTCTTGGCCTGGAGAATGCATAAATTGACTTACTAAACTCACGGCAAAAGCTATATCATGTCTGGTATGGGATAGATATATTAATCTCCTAACTAGTTACTGGTATCTATTCTTATTAATAACATTTTCAGGTTGAACTGGTTTAAGATTTACACCAGTCTCAACTGGAGTATCAATTGCCTCGCATCCTAGTAACCCAGTCTCATTTAATAGGTTTAGAATGTATTTCCTTTGGTTTACAAATATTTCATCGTTAGATCTAGCAAACTCCATTCCAAGAAAATATGTGAGTGGTATTTTTAATCTCAAATCCTTTGGCTAATCTCTTCTTTAACTCTACTATTTTGGATACATCATCTCCAGTTATGATGATATCATCTATGTAAACAATAAGGATAGCTAGCATACCTGCCTTGGACCTCTTATAGAATAATGTATGATTAGCCTAACTTTGACAATAGTAGTAGCCCTTCGCTACCTTCCAAATCCATCAAACCATGCTCTATAGGACTGTTTCAGGCTATATAATGACTTCTTTAGCTTGCACACCTTATTTCTCCTATAGGTATCCCCAAATCCTGGAGGTAGGCTCATAAAGACTTCTTCTTCTAAGTCTCCATTAAGAAATGTATTTTTTACATCTAGTTGATGTAACATCCACTCAAAATTCACAGCCAAGGATAGCAATACCTGAATTGTATTTACCTTTGCAACAGGAGCAAATGTCTTTTCATAGTCAATACCATATGTCTGAGTGAACCCCTTAGCAACTAATCATCCCTTTAGCCTTGCCACACTACCATCAGCTTTAGACTTAACTGTAAATAGCCATTTGCAACCTACCAGCTTTTTATCTTTAGGGAAGTTCACAAGCTCTCAAGTTTTATTCTTCTCAAGTGCATTTACTTCCTCTCTGACAGTCGATGTCCAATATGGATCTCGAAGTGCTTCCTGAATGTTTCTTGGCACAAACAAGTTAGTGATTTTAGGGATAAATGATTTATGTGTGTGTGATAGTTTCCAATAGGATAGGTACTTTGATATGGGATGATTAGTGCAAGCTTGTTTCCCTTTTCTAAATGCTATAGGTAGGTAATTATCAGCAGAGAGATCAGTACAAAAATCACTGGTAAGTTGTGGGTCGGTCGGTATAAGTTGATCATTACTAGGTACAATAAGGGGTAAAGTAGCAGAAGAGTTACTTGAATTGTTCTCAGGTTCATTCTCCGAGGGATTTGAGAAGCCATGCATTGTAGGCTATTCTCTACTTCTCAATTGATTCTTCCTCTTAGTATAAACATGAAGCTCAGTATTTCGTTCCTTAGGAACAGATAGTAGTATTTCTCCCCTTGTGGTTGACCAGGAATTTCCTGGCATGGACAGATTAGAAGTAGTATCTTTGGCTCCATTATTAAGAATTATATTATGATCAATAATGACAGTGGTTAGGGGTTTAGGAGTAATGACCCAAATTTTTTTTGCTTCATTAGAGTTCTCCCCCTGAAGGAATTTTTTTTTTTCTGTTTTAGGAATGTGACATACATGGAGACAACATTTTTTTTGAGTTAAAAGATTGTAGCGCTTATAACCTCGTTGATTAGAAGCATACCCAATAAAAGATAGTTTTTTTAGCTTTTAGATCTAGTTTGGAGTTTCCCTTAGTTGAATTGTGAACATATGTACAGTACAAAAGACTTGAAGAGGAAGAGTAGAGTAAAGTCTATTTTCAGGAAAACATTGTTTAAACATATTTAAGGGTGTAGCATAATTCAAAACATGGCTTGGCATTTGATTAATTAAGTATGATGCAATCAAAACAAACTCACCCTAAAGATATTTTGGTACATTCATTGTAAACATAATGGATCAAGAGACTTCTAGTAAATGCTTATTTTTTTCTCTAAGGCAATACCATTTTGTTGAGGAGTGTTAACACATGTAGATTGGTGAATAATGCCTTTAGACTTAAGAAATTTTCCAGGGATTTCATTAAAATACTTGGCACCATTTTCAGAGTGAAATATACCAATGCATGTATGAAATTGAGTTTCAGTCATAGTATAAAATTTTTGAAAGATTTGAGCAACTTCAGATTTTCACGTATCAAATAGACACAACATAATCGAGTATAATCATCAATAAAAGTTACAAACTATTTTTTCCCGGTAAGAGTTTTAACACGGGATGGACCCCAAACATCACTATGAATTAAGTAAAATGGTTTAGAGGATTGATATGGTTTTATGGGGTAAGAAATCTTATGACTTTTGGGTAAAATGCACTGCTCACAATGAAGTTTTGAACAATCCACAAATTTAAACAAATGAGGTAATAGTCTTTTGAGATAGGAAAAATTAGGATGTCCTAATCTATTATGCCAAAGTAAAATATATTCTTTAGCAGGGGTAGAACAAATACTACTTAAGCCATGAGCTTCTTTATTCTTCAAGTTGTCATCAACGAAGTAGTAGAGACCATCTATCAACTTAGCACTACCAATCATCTTCCTAAGCTCGAAGTTAGTTCTTGAAAGAAACAATATGAGTCAAAAAATGTAATGATATAATTAGAGTCACGGGCTAGTTTGCTCACAGATAGCAGATTACACTTTTGTTTTGGAACATGTAGGACAAATTTAAGGCAGATATTCGGGGATAGAGTTACTGAACCTTTACCAACTACTGCAGAAAATGATCCATCTTCTATACAGATTTTTTCATGACCATAACAAGGGTCATAAGTATGAAATAAATTAGAGGAAATGGTCATATAGTCAGATGCTCCTGAATCAATGATCCAAGGAGCGAAATTGTATAGAAAGAAATATGATAATGCATTAAAAACACTACCAGTTTGCGCCACGGAACCATTACGAGCACTTGATGATTCATATTTGGGTTTCAATAGCTTTAGACTGTAATTAATCTGCTCTTGAGAGAGTTGTCCAGCATTCACCTCATGTGCTGATGGGATTTTTCGTGATTCATAGTGAGTTGAAGAATTTTCCTTCACTTTATTAAATTTTCCTTTATGTGATCCCTTCAAATTTGCAGGCTTTCCATATAGTTTCCAACATGTTTCACATGACTTTTCCTCAAACTTCTTAGTATGACCAGTAGTATTCCCAGCAACTAATGTTGTGGTTTCAATAGTAGGTGTGGGATTTCGTTTGCCAAGCATTACACACCGTCTACTCTCTTCACATCGGACTTCTGCAAAGACTTCTCCAATGGTAGGAAATGGTTGTCTTCCAATAATCCTGCCTCTAACCTCATTAAACTCAACATTAAGGTCAATTAAGAACTTAAAAATTTAGTTATCCTCTACTGTTTTTTGAAAATAGTTACAGTCATCAGGAGATTTCCATTCATAGTCATTAAATAAATCTAAGTCTTGCCACAAACATTTCAGAGAATTAAAGTACTTAGTAACACTATCCTCACCTTAGTGAATCTTACCCAATTTGAGGGTTAGTTCATACACCTGAGACTGGTTTCCCAAATCAGAATACATCTGATTCACGTTGTCCCATAGCTCCTTAGCTGTATGGTAACACATATAATTGGAGCTAATATCCTCCTACATCGAGTTTACCAGCCATGTCATCACCATAGAATTTTTGGAATCCCATATTCCGCGTGTAGGATTATCAGTTGTAGGTTCCTTTTTGTCACTAGTCAAATATCCGATCTTCCCTCTACCCGGATGTACATTCTAACTGATTGGGACAAGCGAAGAAAATTATCTCCATTTAATCGTATAGTGGTGATCTGAATGGAATGAGAATCTGAGGTAGTATTATGAGTAGGAGGTGTTTGCCAAGATGGGTGGTTAGAAGATTCACCAACATCGAGCATGGTTGACATAGATTGTTAGGATTAGATACAGTAGGTGGTGGCTAGGGTTTAGGACTGTAGATTAGAGATAGTAGGTGGTGGCTAGAGTTTAGGACTGTTCAGGTATAGCTCTGATACCATGCGAAAATACTGAACTATTTTATTTCTGTTACCCTTAATCAATACATAGGTACAAGTATATATAGAGCTAGAGAGAGTTATTTTAGGAAACTAATATCTATACATAATATCCTAATATTTGTACATAATATCTGATCTGATATAAAATATCTGATCAGATTTGATGACTTTTTAGGAGTCAATACTATTTAGGAAATATCCAGCTGTATATTTCCCAATAGAAGTGTTAGGGATAACAAGTTTAGTTAACAAAGAAATATCCACACACATATGGTTTGAGGCTCCTGTATCTAATATCCTTGAATCTAAAGCTATGCCATCAAGACTAGAAAGAGCTAGATAAGGAAGTGTACCTGCAAAATCCGAAAGATGTGCCAGGTTCACCATAAGAGGATCTGAAGTTGCTTTATTCTTTACCAGCTTCAGCAATTCTTGTTTGATCAATTCAGATAATGGAGGATTAGAGGTACCAATAATTGTATCTGCCATTAATGTATTATTGTCTACAGTTAATGAATTATCTTCATTCACTGCATTAGTTGTATAGGACTTCCCACTTCTTTGTCCTCTCCTATTCTTCAGCTCCTTGTACTAGTCTGGTACACCAGTGAGCTTAAAACAGTTTTCTTTCAGATGACCAGTTTTCGTTCAATTAGAACAGTGCATCTCACCCTTATCACTATTGCCCCATTTGTGCTTAGATTGTTTCCCTCGTCCACTTGTAGCCCTCTTAGTATTCCCTGTATTCACTAACATAGCACTATGCTCCACTCTTTCACTAAAAACCATCTGCACTTCCTTTTGCTTTTCTACCCTTAAGACTATAGAGTAGGCCATATTGATAGATGTCAAAGGTTTCTTAACCAAGATTTGATTCCTAATATGATCATAACTCTCATTTAGACCCATGAGAAATTGTATCAGTTGATTCAAGGAAGTCAAGTCGGCTAGAGCCCTAGGTGCTACACATATACACTGTGCTGCCACTCCACAGATACACTGCAAGATAGGCATGAGATACCAGAGCTCATCCCACAATTTCTTAAGACTAGTAAAGTACTTAGCTACAGATATAGTTCCTTATGATGTTGCACTAATTTGTCTTTACAAGTGATACAACAATTGACCATTACTCTCTCTAAACCTTTCTTCCAAATATGACCAATGTTCTTGGGCAGAATTTGTATAAATGACGGCTTCAACTATGTCCTTCGACATGGAGTTCAAAATCCATGATCTAACCATGTAATCTGTCCTAATCCATTTATCAAAGTCAATCGATCCTGGACTAAGTTTCTGACAGGTACCATTGATAAACCCTAATTTCATCTTAACTCCTAGGGCTATTTTAATCGATCTACTCCAGCTTAGAAAGTTATTTCCGGTCAAGACTGCAATAACTAAAATCATACCTGGATAGTCTGATCCTTGAAGGTATATTAGAGTTTCTTCAAGAGGAACCCTCGATCTAGGATCAAAAGTTGATCCAGCAAGTGAATCATGTGAAAAATCTTCCATCGTCAAAAGATCATCAGATAGGATGCGCACCTGTCAGAAGAAAATGAAGTTCCCAAAACCCTAACTTTGGGTCCCTTAATCTAGTCACTTCCTCAAGACCGAAACCAAAAATAGAACTGTTGATGATGATCATCAAATTGTCGCCTTGCTCTGATACCATGTAAGAGTTCGCCATAGATGAAGAAAGCTAAAAAAAATTGACTTTATTAATTTCACTTCTAGTCTTTACATCCTTCAGTTTATACTTCATTATAGACAGTTAATAAAAAAAAAAAAATGAGGTCAACTTATTTATACAAAACGACCTCACTTCACATAAACTAAACAATACACGTAACTATACAAAAACACAAAAGAGATATTTAAAACGACAATATCCATCTCTCTAAGAAAAAGGACGAAGATGAACTGGTCATAGTCTGGCTTAACTTTATTTTGTTCCTGGGAAAAGTTTTCCTTTTAATGTCATTGATTGATGATTTGACCGCGTAAACTCTACCCTATAAAGGAACGCTAAAAGAGCAAGAAAAGAATTTCCTCCAAGATCAGGAATAGGTGATAGAATGGAATAGCTAAGGGGTTACAGTACCAAGCACCCCATTGCTTCACATTAGAATTTTATTTTCTGTTTCAGAGTTTGACATATTGTTCTTACATTCACTACTAAGATAGAAAATTTGTCGAATCAGTGGCGAATAGAAGTATTAGATTCCATGCAGAAACAAGATGCTTGAGTCCTGTCTGTCTCCAACTTTATATTATGGATGCTGCTCCCCACAGATCCTTAATTTGGAACAAGATGTATAACCTGGCTGACAAAAGTTATGTTTGACTGGCATTAGGTCACTTTACTTTCGTACGGTCAATAGCCTAATTGATGACTAGAAAGTCGTAAACGAATCAGTGAGGTCCTTTTATGATTGAATAGAAACACTATCCTAGCATTTGATTCTGCACTCCTGAAAAGCCACTGAAAATGATAGCAGAAATGAACATGTTTGGTAATTAAATATGAAAAGCCGATCGCCAGAGATGACGTGATTTTCGTTGTCTATTACCATTTGCTTGGAGGTTTAGCTTTTATATATAGAGGAGTAGAAATCAGGGTGGATAGTTGTGTTTTGCCAAGCACAAGAATCTAATACCTCCACTTGGGTGTGTTCAGCATGAGCAGCAACAAGCTAATGTGGCCTGTTCTCGTTATGGTAGCTGTTAATATAGCATTTTCGATAGTGAATGTGCTTATCAAGAAAGTTCTTGATGAAGGAGTAAATCATATGGTTCTTGTCACGTATCGACTGTCGATTGCTACCATTTTCTTGGCTCCAATTGCCTATTACTGGGAAAGGTAACAGATATCAACGTTCTGCGTCTGCTTTAATTATATGATTTGGTTACTTGGTTTGATTACTTCACGCTTGTTATGATTCATTCATTTCTCAAGCTTTCCGTAGTTTAGTAGTAATCTCAATTTATTCCTACTTTGAACGGTTCTCAGCTTTAATTGGCAAAATCGAGGCACTGCACGCATCTGATTTTTCTTGCAGGAGAAGCAGGCCTAAGCTCACAGCTTGCATATTATGCCAACTTTTCATCAGTGCTTTAGCAGGGTAGTTAATAACCCCATCTGATTGTTCATCCACTCTTATCCTTCCTCCCTGTTAGACCCACTAAGATCTGCTACGTTTCTCAGGATTACCATTACACAGTACCTGTTCCTTCTTGGACTCAAGTTCACCTCCGCTACGTTCTCGTGTGCATTCCTCAACATGGTTTCTGTAATTACGTTCTTATTAGCACTGATGACTGGGTAAGACAACAGGTGAAATCTACGAGATATGTATATGTTTATCGAATAGAAGACATAAGTCATTTTACCAATTCTCAGTCAGGAAAAGGTGCACATGAAAAGCAAAGCTGGAAGAGCAAAAGTCTTAGGTGCGATAATATGCATGAGCGGAGGTATCCTGCTGACTATTTACAAAGGAGGGTCTATCACCAATCTACACTCACGATCCGCCGCAACTGACATCAAGAATCATGCGAATACTATGATTTTAGAGAAGAGAACACAAAGAAGGGTCGTAGGGTCTATGCTTTTATTGGCAGGCAGCACTACGTGGTCTTCATGGTTCCTAATTCAAGCCAAAGTTGGTAGGAACTATCCCTGTCAATACTCTAGTACTGCAATTTTGTCTTTGTTTGGCGCGATTCAGTCTGCATTAGTAACCTGCGCTATGAGAAGGGACATCAGAATATGGATTCTGAAAGGCAAATTGGAAATATTATGCATCGTTTATACTGTGAGAAACTTCAACTCTATCAACATATTACTCGTTTCTTGATTTTCCCTGGTTTTTGCCATATATGAAATCATGAAATCTCATTAAAAAACCACAGGGTGTGGTGGGTTCGGGGTTGTCCTATGTGGTGATGTCATGGTGTGTAAAGAAAAGGGGTCCGGTGTTCACAGCTGCTTTCACTCCTCTGGCGCAGATATTTGCGGCCATTTTTGACTTCCATTTCCTGCATGAGCAAATATACCTAGGAAGGTTGTTTGCGTGTTCTTCTCACAACTTCATATACCAAGTTCCTATGTTTCATAGTACTGATTACTAAAGCCTAGATGTATCCCTAACCTAACATGTTCTATTTACTGTGAACAGTGTTCTGGGATCCATAGTAGTCATACTTGGACTATATATTCTACTGCGGGGGAAGAGCATTGAAGCAGATGAGTGTCTGATGAAGGAAGCCGAAGCTGTCAGTGTCAAACAAGATGAACATGGGGTTGCAGAGGCCCAAGTATCAGTAGCCATGGATCAACGGACCTGTAGAAGCCTTTGAGAACTGATCAGCCAATTCCCTCTAAAATACAATTTTCAGCGGGATTAGGTTATCGGGAACATTTGTGTGGCTATCCCAGGCAAATTTTCTAGCTTAACTTCTAAGTTTTCAAGTTGTACGGTTTGAGTTTGATCTGAGTGTACTTGATATACCATAAAACAATATCAGATTAAAATATTCTTATTTTAATTTGAAATTATTTAATTTATAAACTAAAATAACGTTATTTTAAATAATTAAAATAAAATAATATCAGCTTAAAAAAGCTAAGAAGACAAAATAGTGATTTATTTAATAATTTCCTACATTACACATTCTAAAAAATAGTGATTGTAATTAATGACAGACCTTGTAAACTTTTATAAATAAATATCAAAGCTCTAATATCAATTAAATTAAATTTGTTTTTTAATTTTAAATCAAATATTCATAAATAGTGTATTCTAAGCACGTAATTTATCTATTATTATCTGATTTCAATTTTTCATTTAATACACATTCAAAAGATTTTCATCGTCGTCACATCCAGTCTGAATCTCATATTAAAGTAGAATTTGAAGAACTCTGATAATACACAGCTTTACTCCTACAGAGTAGAGAGGTAACGATTATAATTTACATTAAACTACAAATTGTTTCTAAAAACAAGGTTAAAATAATTAAAATATCAAAATTTATATTAAAGTTATACCAGACAATTAAGAGAAGTAAAACATTTCTTAAGTACAGTAAGAATCAATATTTTAAAGACCCAGACAGTTTGGTCAATTTAACCGTAAAAATATTAAACCGTCTAATTTTTTAGTTCGATTTATTTTAATAAATCTTATTGTTAAAAATCGATCAATTTATTAATTAATCATTCAAATTTTATAAATTAATAAATTTTTATAAATCAAAATAAATTAACTAATTTTATTTAAAATATCTTTTTTTAATTAAACTTCAAATTTTTCGATAATCTCTTTCATGTATATTTTAAAATTTTTCATTTTATTTATAATATAATACTAGTTTATTCTTTTAAATTTTAATTCTCTTATTTTATCGATAATATGGCCTTGTAGTCCGATTATTTAAACAGTGGATAGAATCTCGTAAGTGGCGGTGGGAACCTGGGAATACTGAGTTGACACTTGCATATGATTCTCATTAATGGAGAATAAAAATTTAGTTTTTAAAAGATGATTTTACACTATTTATTACTGACGAACACGAACCACGTGACTTATATTGGAATTTTATAGCAACTTTCTAAAATTTATTAAAAAGAATATAAGTAACAGAGTACTTCTTAAAAGCCCAAAGACTAGTGGCCCAATACGGGGACCAAACCTCCCTCTTCATAAACCCTAATTCAACCCGTTTTGTCACCTTTTCGGCTTTTCCCTCTCTCACGGTGGTCGGCGACTCGAGACTCTGACCATGGGAGTAAAGAAAAGGAAGAGCGAAACCGAAGAAACGGAATGTGCCGAAGAAGAAGACTTCGTCGATCGAAGAGAGAAAAAGAAAAAGAAAGAGGTGGGTGAGAGCAAGAAAAAGGAGATACTTCCATCGATGGTCAAGAACAAAGAGAAGAGATCGGAAATTTACGCCAAACTAAAACACCAGAAGAAAGTCGAGAAGCGAAAGAAGATCAAAGCTCGAGATGCCGCCGAGAAGCAGGCTCTGGAGCTCGGCGAAGAGGTGAATTTTCTTTGTAATGTTTACTGTGCTGGGAACGAGAATGTCAATCGGTTTTATTAGGGATTTAATGGTATTTTGAATTAGCAGCCTCCTGCGAAGAAGGTTCCACGTACCATTGAGAACACCAGAGAGTTGGATGAAACTGTATGCATGCCCGATGATGAAGAGGTACGTATTTATTTATTTGTTTTTTATTTGCTAATGTAATATATGGTAAGTGACAGAATCTGCGACGCTCATTTGCAGCTGTTCGCAGCTAACGATGCTGACGAGTTTAGCTCCATTATAAGGCGGGAATGCGCTCCTAAGATATTGATCACCACCTGCCGCTTTAATTCTAGTGTATGTTTTGAGTTACTTTTTTTGTTAAGTCATCAAGTAAGATAAAGAAACGATTTTTGTTTACCATTAACTTACTCTTTGTAATACTTGTTGATATATTTGAGCCCTTTTTCTCACTTTCCACGATGACTCCAGCGAGGACCAGCATTTATATCAGAACTGCTTTCGGTGATTCCAAATGCACATTACTACAAGAGGGGCACTTACGACTTGAAAAAGGTGATGTTTCTGAAGTTCCCCTCTGTGTGTGTGTGGATGTTGTGTGTAAGAGTCCAGTTACAGGGTCTGAACCAAGATAGATAATATTGTTAATGCAGATTGTAGAATATGCCAAAAACAGGGGCTTCACTTCGCTCATAGTTGTGCATACCAACCGCAGGGAACCAGGTTAGGATATTTTTATTTGATGGAGTTTGCATGTGATATGTCTCATTAGGATATTCAAGAATACTACTAACTATTAATTGGAAATGTTCTCTATGAGGAAACTGAACTAGGATTTACCTGCCATTTTGTAGATGCTCTTCTAATCATTGGCTTGCCTGATGGACCTACCGCACACTTTAAGCTCTCACGGCTTGTTTTGCGCAAGGATATTAAGGTTTATTTCTTATCTCTTCCTTTTTGTAGAAAGTAACATGAACTCCATGTGTTCCAAATGTAAATTGATTCTTGTGAACTGTTAACTTTGCATCACAGTTGACTGTTGATGCCATTTTCCTTCAAATTTGTAATGTTGGTTGTTTGAATGGACATACCTAGCCTGATTGATGCCATGTTAATGAAGATAAAAGCATAATTCATCAGTTATGATTAAATTTTATGTTTTATATGCCAATTTAAATATTTGTTTTTGGTGAAGTTGATGTTTATCAAACTGAAAATGTCTTTAGTATGAATGTTCTTGCATTGATTTTTTCTATTTGGTATATCATTTCATCTATATTCTTGTGCCTATGTTGTTGATTACGTCATTTGCAGAATCATGGAAATCCCACCAGCCACCAGCCTGAGCTGGTTTTGAATAACTTTACAACACGCCTAGGTCTTCGTGTGGCAAGGTATAACATGTACATCAAAACAGTCCCACCTCTCCTCTCTCAGAAAGTAGTTTTGCGTGAGAATTCACCTAGAAAAGAACTCAAAAATTTTATGTTGAAAAATAATCCCCTTTGAATTCAGCTTGCATTGCCTTTATATAGGGGTATTTTGCTTGCCATTATCTTTGTTAACTTCAGATTGGACTCTTTTGCTTAATTCTTTGTTCTGTTGGTTAATTGCCCCAGACTTATTCAGTCACTCTTCCCACAAGATCCAAATTTTCGTGGTCGACGAGTTGTGACGCTTCACAATCAACGAGATTTTATATTCTTTCGTCATCACCGGTGAGCTTCTATTGTGATAAAAGCTTGACAAAGGCATTATATAATGTCCATTTGATTTATAAGTTATTTTTCTGTGTTCATAGATACATTTTTGAGACCAAAGAAACTAAGCAAGCTGATTCCAAAGGTAAAAAAATGAAGGATGAAAAGGTTGAGAAGATTGCTCAAGAGAAAGTATTAGCGCGCCTTCAGGTTAGGTTCCCCTAATTGTTTTCTATTACCAATTGAGAAATTGGCAGGTATTATACTTGAGGACCATATTCTTTGACAGTTCTATAGGATTTGTTTATAATAATGTTTTCCTATCTTATGGATTGTATATAAGATTGTCTGATTGCATAGTTTTTGGATATTGAGATTTGCACCTTGATGAAATTTCAATTTAGATGGAATTCAATTAGGATATCATCAATGTCACGAATTCAATTGCTAACATAAGTCATTCACGTCAGTTGCACTTGTTTTTTCTCAATTGGATCCCATGCACAGTGCTCTATTGTAATCTAAGATTTATCCGCTAAACATGCAGGAGTGTGGCCCTCGATTCACACTAAAGTTAATAAGTCTGCAGCATGGAACATTCGACAGTAAGGGTGGCGAGTACGAATGGGTTCACAAGGTAATACTTTGTCAGTGATTTGATGGATGTTATTTTCTTTGCTCATCTTTTTGACCATTCTCTGATTGATCTACCATTCATTTTGAATGTTAGCCGGAAATGGATACCAGCCGAAGGAGGTTTTTCTTGTGAGATGCGCAATGTGAGGCTTTTGGTCGGTAAAAAACCACGTTTCAAGTTACGGAATCCCGAACGACCTTAATGTATGAGGTCCTGTTGTGGAAACAAATTTTGTATACTTGTGCTGCCGATGGTAAATGTACAAATGTTTATCATGAGATCACAAGATTTTATTTATTTAATTGATTAAAATCATCCAGAGCTGCTCAAATTTCCTATCTTTTGGAGGATGTTATACTTTCTAATCTTCACCCCTCTGTTAATATTTCATGAACTGTTATTCATGCCTGGTCAGCACATATTCACGAAACATAACATTTTGCATCCTGCGATAAGATGTGCAGGGCAAGAGAGTAGTCTGAAATATACATTTATCTTTTGCTTGAACAGGTAGTACAACTGTTGCAGTTTCGAAGGATTTTTTATTACTTGTGAACTCCGAATACTACGTCTCAGATTTTTCATGTTCTCTATGCCACCCTATAAGCTTTCTAGATGCCAGTTTTGTTATATTAATACATATTAACACAAGCAATCCCCCAAAAGCAGCAATTGCCATGATACTTCGTTCGATGGGTGCTTTTGCTAGTAAGTAACTGCAGTCCACTGTGACCAAAATCCAACTTAAAGTTTCTAGCAACGATTTGATTAGTTTGACCGTACCTTTCTTTCCCCCAATCATCGTGCATGTAATCCTCAAACACAAAGCACCAACGACCATAAATGTAGTGATTGACCACCCTCTGTAACTCACCAACCTCCCGCCGACAACCAAAGGCTCTTCCCGGCAAACACAAGATTCACACTCACCAGAATATTTAGACGAAATCATAGCATCAAGGCCTGTGTAGTAGGGCAAGATAATAGAGTCCAAATATAAGCTTGCATGTAGAATTCCAGATATTGTAGATGCCTCGAAGAATGCGTACCGGATATCTTTATCAACACTGCAATCGAAAGTAAGAGCAGATACATAGAGAAGTTGAAGAATTGCAGGCCCAAAGCTCGACAATGGGAACACTGTATTGATCCGGTAACCTTTGGCAAGTGCTAGGATGATTATGGGGAGACCAACTGGTCCAGATGGTATCAAGAATTTCTTTGATGGACTGGGACAAGTTCTGTCTCCTCTTGCAATGTCCAAAACCACAATGATTAGAGCCGCCAGGTAAGAAGCCGTCGTAAACAGAAGAACCAGAACATCAACATAGGGAGGATAGCTCCCAGGATAAATGCTGTCACAATAATAATGAAAAGGGCAGTCAATTGGATCCAGTGTCTCCTCTACTTGCCACCTGATGCATTTGAAGAACGTCAGACGCGTCTCTTCTGAACCCCATTGCGAACCTGCGAGGTTAAACAGTTGGCCGTTCATGGTCGGTGCACCGGCTTATAAAATTTCCAGCAACCTCATGTCACAAGTGATATATAGGTAAGTATAAGAAAGTACTATAGCCTTCTGATTCTTGAAGCAAAGGAGCGTTGTGTCAGTTGAGACGTTGTAGGTGTTGGTAAATTGGATAATGAAACATCATCTAATCTCCATCTATTCTTTCTTTATCCGTAAAAATAGCTTTGACCCTCTTCTCATCCTGTCTATGGTTGGCTTAACATTCATGTCAAAGCTTAGTAGCTGCAACAGTAATTGACTAGAACCTAAAGGAAGAGTGGATGTATCTTGTCTAGCAATAAACTGAGCAATGAGTACGAAAAAGTTAGGTGTTGGGGTGTTTTTGATTAAAATGGGGGATTCTGTAGATTAATATACTATACTGATTTGCCTTCAAATTGCATAATATTTGATATTGCTTTCAGGTTGGGCGTTGGAAAACAATAGATGGTTAGTTACTGTTGAGTGTAAGGCAATGGAGGGACTGAGGCAGCTTCATTCCTAAGAAAATGTTAGTTCGGTTGTTGACTGCTAGCGACTTGGTGAAAGGGTTGGAAGTAGGGATTACGATATATGTGAATTCAATCAATTTAATTTAATTTAATCTAATTTTGAACCATATTCTAATTTAAGAAAATTGAATTTATTAAATTTGATAAATGATATTATCTTAATTTAATAATTTTTTATCAAATGAAATTAAATTCAAATTATTCAATCTAAATTTGGAGATGACAATGGGTCAGCCTATGGATCAGTCCTGTCGATTTTTTTAAAATAAAATTTTAAATTAAAAGTGTAAATAACGTCTTTTTTTAATTAGATCTTAGCTTGAGTTACCCAGACTCTTATCCATCTAAAGCCCAACCCTTTATTTAGAAGAGTCAGGTCTTGAGCTGGGCCTGAGCTTGGCCTATGAGCCGGCTCATTGAAAACAGTTGAATCTAGGTCCATGGACTGCCCATTCTCATCCCTATCTAAATTTGTCTAATGTTATTAATTTAAAATAGATCTTAGATATAAAATCATGATTCAAATTGTGATTGTAAGTATTGAGCTATACTAATTTGATGTAATCAAGATCACATTATTTACTATTATAGTTTTACTGTTCAAAATTATTATTATAATAATTTACAATATTATAATTCTCTAAGCTTTGTAGTCGTGGCCTAGTGTCCATTCTTTTAACACTCCAAACTCCCAATAACAAAATGGGCTTGGCTAGATCCAAGGCGAGTAGGCTTGGTAATGGAAAATTTAGGTTCATATTTGGGCCTAAACTTTACGAACCAAATCCAAATCCATTTAAGATGGAATAATCTCAAGTCTAATTGGATATCAATCAAGTTTTATTAATTTTTAATTAAAAAATAAAAACTCAACATTTTATTTAAAATAACATTGTTTAACTTAACATATTCGAATCTCGATTCAAATTAGATTTAGGTTGACTTAAAATTCATTAATTTTGAATCAGACAAATTACGGTAAAATTGTCATTACTAGTTATCATTATATTTTCCATCAATGGACAAAGCACGTCAATTTATATATAATTGAATAACCGAAAGTTATGTCACATTTTATCATCAATTAATAATGGATTGTAATTATACAAAATTTTAATTAAGCATGCGAAGTTTTAATTTTTAAATATTATTTAATTAGAAAATAATTTAGAACAAAAAATTTAATGTTAAAATTTAAACTAAAATTTTACGTGTCATTGATTTTGTTTATGTTATGTTTTATTTTTAATTACTTATATTTAAATCAGGTAATTATAAATATTTTATTGAAAATATATAATTTTCTCCGATGACCCGAAGGACAGGAGGCACCATGGCACTAGCAGACAACAGGCAACCGACACCGCGACGCGGTTCCTAAGTCCTAACTGCCAATTGCACGACACCATACCTAAAGCTAAGATATTAATACTGTATTGAAAGAAGCAGTATGGGTCTGTCTCACCGCCATTCGCTCTTTTTACCTAACTAGTAACTACCACCAGAAGTCGTTAATAAATAGTGGTTTAACAGTTAAAACTTTTTTTTTTTATTGGTCACTTGTGTTCTTCTTCTGTTGGGGGAGGATAATTGCTATTAATTTTTTTATAATATTAAATTATATATTGTCCAATTATTGTAACAAAATTTATTTTAAAAATTATATTATAATAACTAATATTTTAAAAGAAGTTAAACTAATAAGACAAGAGATTTAAAATTTAAAAGCATCTATTAATATTAAATCGTTCCAGCATCGACTAAAGATTAAATAATTTAAAATATGATTGATAAAAACCCTCTTTATTTATCGAAAAATTTGAAAGTTAATTGAAAAAATATTATTAAATAAAAATTAATTGATTTATTTTAGTTTATAAGAACTTATTAATTTATAAAAATTTACTGATTAATTAATAAATTGATATATTTTTAATAACAAGAATTATTAAAATAAATCGAACATGAAAGTTAAAACTGAACTAAAAAATTAGGTGGTTTAATATTTTTATTATTTAATCAGAATTTTTTAATCATCGATAATATAGTCTATTGTATTATTAGTTGGAAGCTTCTATTAATAAAGTGATTTAGTTGACTAATATTCTTCCTAATTAATTGTACCTAACCTAGTATGAGTGTGCCACACTCATAGCGCCTTAATAAAATAAAGAAAGAAAAAGGACTTCAGAGTTTTTTTTTTTGGGCAATCCAGGAATCGGAGGATGGTAAATGTTTGCAAAATACAGCCCACAGATGCAGAGAAACAGAAAAAGGTTGGTATCTATCTGCTAAAGAGAGCAAACATACTAGGGGAAACAGAAGGGGCCCACGTTTGCCTCAGGAGTCAGGAGTCAGGAGTCAGGAGTCAGGAGTCAGGAAGTCAAGTCGGCAGATCAAAGCCTAAGCAGAAGCAATCTAAAACTCTAGTTTTTTTTATCAAACTTTGTATTGCAGAAAAGTAACTCTTTTCAATCTGTTCTCCAAGCAAGGACTCTATAAAAGTCTGACCCTGTCACGAGAGTGACACATACATCTATCTCTCTGTCCACATTTATATCGTTTCAAGGGCACCATCTTTCGCTCTCCACTACTGTTCTACCGTTTCTTCTTATTCTTCTTCTTCCTGTTTGTTCCGTTACTGATAAGTACGGTGGTTAACACCGCGGGTATAACATGGTATGTTCTGTTGTGTTCTCTGTTCTATTTCAAGCTTATGTCTAAAAGTAGTATGTTTCGTTTGTTTGTTCTTTGGGTTAGGAAAAAGATTGTGTCTTTTGATTGAAACAGGTGGCGGTGGTGGAGTCCAACGTGATTTCGAATATTGGAGAGCTCAGTTCAGGAGGGAATGAGGCGAATCTTCTGATCGGAACCGACGCTGGCGGGCATGTTCCCGCGATAATGTCAGAAGAGCCTTGTGTTTCTTGCACCACTTTTAACATCCTCGCTCCCATCTATAAACGACTTGATCAACAGGTAATTGGTGCTCTTTCACAAATGTTTTTCGTCTCAACGTTTGCTATTTGTGAATGAATTCAATTGTTTGCTTGTGTATTTACTGGGGTATGTGACAATAGAACCAAAGCGTTCGTGAAAGCGACTTCAGAGTTTTTTGGCTATCCAGGAATCAGAGGATTTTGGATTGGCTGCTCTGTGAAAGGTCTTCCATCATATGTTTACAGGTTATTACATTAATTTCTGTTTTGTTTCTTTTTCTCGATGCTAATAGATCTGAATTTCATGCATCAGTTTGGAATTGAATAAAGATGGAATCTTTTTTCCAATTAATAGGAATTCTGGGTTGGAAATGAAGAACTCGTGCATATGTATCAGAGCAGCCTTGGTGACGCAGGTTATACCACCTTCCAGCTTGCACGAACCAATAATCGTGGGGATGGTAGGTGATTTCAAAGCCCTTCCTGTCAATTTGTTTTTTTTTTCAATTATAATATAGTCACGACCTTTTCATGTATCTATCCCAGAATTTGCAATCTAGTTGTTTTTTTCTTTAGTATTCTGTGCTCTAGTTTATCCTTTTCAGTTGTCTATCATGTTTGTGTACTTGGCTTAGGAATCTTATATTATCATGTGCAGGCCTGCTAACTGCTATCCTCAAGGACTACTTTAGGGTTTTGAAGTATCAAGAGTTGCTCTTCAATGACTTCGGAGACCGTGTTGCTCAACTATTACATGTACAGTCTGCTGTACCTTTCTTGCAAAACCAGATGGGCAACAGTCAACAAGAACTTCTAATTGTTAACACTCACTTACTCTTTCCTCATAAATCGATTCTTTCCATAGTAAGATTGGATCAGGTATATCATCTTTTTTTTTCCCACCTCTTTGATTTTAAAGTTTCTTCTTGATATCTTACTTGTTTTTGATCTTGCTTTTTAGTCTTAACATTCACCATCAGGTTTCGTTTTGTTCTTTACACAGGTTTGTAAAATACTGCAGTATGTTGACACGTACCAGAGAGAAAACAAACTTAATCATGTTCCTATCATACTGTGTGGGTGAGCTCCCAGTCCAGTACATTTTAGGTAGATATCTTCTGCCAGAAATGGCCAGCAATGGACATCCTGACTTTGCTTTCCTTTGGTTTATTCTTCTGTAGTGATTGGAATGGTAGCAAACGTGGACACGTTTATAAATTCCTCAGGTCCCAGGGATTTGTGTCATCTTATGACATTGCTCATCAATACACAGACGGTGATGCCGATGCTCACAGGGTCAGTTTCTACACTATATTTTTTGGCTTTTGCATCTTAACATCACAGCAAAGTTTGGTGCATTTTGCTTACAAGATTAATGTTTCCTTTCAAATGTCATAGTGGGTGAGCCACCAAAATCATAGGGGTAACATCTGTGGTGTAGATTTCATATGGCTTCGGAATCCTAATCAACCAAAAAAAGCATTGAAGAAAAGTTGGGCTGAAGCGGTCTTTGGAATAATAAAAGTAAGTATAACCATTAGTCATGTTCAGAGCATTTTACTCACTGAAGTTCTTTATTCCGATGATATACAGCTTTATAATGGATGATCTGGGTTTGTTTCTTTCTATTTCAGTTGTCTAACTGGGTCACAGTGTATATATGTGATTGTTTTCATATGGAAAGAGAACTGGAATAAGGTTTCACATTAGATGGTCCAGTCTATCAACTTTCCACATTTCAGCTTTTTTGGTACATACCTTGCTGTAAATACATTACAACTCTATGTCTAGGTTGAAATAATTTAGACCAAAAAGGATGTTTTAGTGAACTGCTTAAGAATATGTTCTAGGCATCTGCAAGTTAAAAGTCTCAGGACTGTTTGAATTGATAATTGAAAGTTTCAAGCTGCAAGCTGTAGATGCACGCAGTCAACTCGCTTTGTTTTATCTTAATTTGTTTATACTTGGACAAAATAGGTAACTACTCTGTTCTGTATTTTGGAGTAAGTGTGCCAAGAGCGTAAGTGGTATTGTTTGTTTGAGAAGTGTAGTTAATCATACTGACTTTCCTGCATCTGTTGGGATGATCTACTCTTGTTTATTCTTTTAGTATCAGCTCCAAAAAGCTTCTTTGACTGGAAAGGATGCATTTGCATTTCTAAAGGCTGACAAGCACAAAGGTTTTATAACATATTCATCATTTTGTGAAGCACTTCGCAAGGTATTTTACTGTTAGCTGCTGTATTTGCAACTGAATGTTTGATGGGAAGATAGACTGAGCAAGGGTTTATTTCATGCAGGTAGATTTACTCAGTATTCCTTATGGACTGAGTTTCCAGGAAACAAGAGATTTGTGGAACCAAGCAGACAAAGATGGAAATGGGGTTATTGATTATGAAGAATTTAAGGTATACTATCCCTTACCATCTTCAATTTCATCTTCCCCGTAAACACTCCTCTGCAAAAGATATGGTATAAGACTCTGGTTATGTCAGTTTCTTTTTGTTTGTAACCATACTCTTTTGATTGCTCTGTGTACTTAACACAGACCTATATGTTTCTCTTAAATATACGTGTTCTACTTCTAAGTGAGTGATGAATATTTGGAACAGGGAATGTGGAATTCGGAATGTTTGGAGCAGATAGAAGAAAATCACATCGGGGGAAATGAGGAAGAAGCGATTGGTTTCAGTGTGAAGGATGCTGTTCTGTTCCCCCGCGAGGTGGAGAGAGGAATGTGGCCCGAAAATTACTCCTTGTCAGATCATGCTCGACTCACTGTCGTTTTTTCACCTGTAAGGATTCAGTTGGGGTTAGCCTTACAGCAGCAGTAGCAGCATAAAGATAAAGAGGGTCATGGGAATATTGACATGGAAAATAGAATTGGAAGTTTGTAAATGAAAAGATCATACAAATACAATTGTACCATGTCTCCCAAATCTCTCGATTTGGGCCATATCTTCTGGATATAAAATTTTGTAACTAGAGGGAAGGGATCAGAAAGTTTTGCCAGGGCCATTGCATCATGTATCTGTTCAGCTCCAATGAACCCTTCCATTAACAAATCACCTTAAGATGTCATGTTGTGTTTGTTGTTACAAAGTGCTTTCAACTTTAGCAAAAAGAATACTGAATCTGGAACGTGGGTGGGGGTTGGGGTCCACAGAATCTTGAAAGCAAAGTTTTCGTTTAGTTTGAGCTTATCTCTTGAGGCGTGGAAATTACCAAAACTCCTCAGTCCTTACCAAGAGAAAGTGAAGAGGGTTCAGTACGGAAACAGGTAAAAGCATGACGTTCAGGTATGCTACTGGCGGGATCCACGCCCAGTCGACGGACCAATAGGTGTGGTTTTAGCAACCACTTCGCAACGAAGTAGTCGAGTGATGAACAGTATCGGAATCTAAAAAGGAGTTAAATTTGTCTCCGCAATGCAAGCGGTACATTACCACTCCGATCCTTGCGTCAAACTGTCTCCCATCATAGTTTATTTTAACAACCACTTCGCAACGAAGCAGTCGAGTGATGAACAGTGTCGGAATCTAAAAAGGAGTTAAATTTGTCTCCGCAATACAAGCAGTGCCACTCCGATCCTAACATCAAACTGTCTCCCAACCATTTTAGGAAGAAAGATGAGCTCCACCTCCACGATCTCAACTGGTCAGTTCCAACTTCTTTAAACCCAGTCTCTTGCTTTTGTTTGTTACCTAATCCTTAAACTGCGTTGTTTCTTACTTTTAATTTACTCTGTCTGTCTTTGTTTAGTTATGGCCGTTGCGGTCAATAAAAAACTGCGGTCGGTTGGATACCGATTTCATCCAACCGACGAAGAGCTGCTGACCCATTTCCTAAAATACAAGAATCTCGGACACGAAAGCCAGGTGGGGGCAATAAACGTTGTTAACGTCTGCAAGTGCGAACCTTGGGACCTGCCCGGTATGTATATAATCATACCTCGTCTTCTTACATCGTTTTTAATGTTTTTCCCTTCTCTAATTGGATAGTTTTGATCTTAATAAGACCAATCGAAGATAAGATCCAAGGACCATGTGTGGTATTTCTTCTGTCCCCGTAACTTAAAGTACTCGAAGAGTAAGCGACTCAACAGGACGACGGAGGCGGGTTACTGGAAACCCACCGGCAATCCTCGCAACGTCACAGCCAAGCGTACGAAGATGCAGATTGGTACTAAGAGGACTTTGGTTTTCTACCTTGGTCATCCCAGAGGAACGAGGACCGAATGGGTCATGCACGAATATGACTTTGACTTGCTTAATCAGGTAGTTTGATCTTGTGATTGTACATGCTATCTATGAGAAATGTTCGTTTAAATTGGCAAGGGCTGGATCGATCTTTTTCCTTGTATCAGCAGACGCTTGTTATGTGCAGTGTTGAGCATTTTAAAAGGCAAAGTTTAGGGCCAATCTAGTTTATCCGTTACAATTTCTCAGAAACTTTGAACTTCATTCGTCACTTTTTGTGTAAGTAACTTTGAACCGTGATTTGTATTCATCTGACCTTTGGTAAAAGAAGTATTGGAGATGATGAAGTTGCTTGAAGTGGCAATTCATGTGGTGTTGTGTTTAGTTGTGGATTTGCTTTATTGGTTTCTGTTTTTTATTTACTTTTGCAATTTGATTTCATTAAGAGATCTCAGAGTGAGCTCATTATCTTTGGTCTTGATGCAGGGGAATTTTGTGGTTTGCAAGTTGCGGAAAAAGCCATGTGAAAAGACCAAGAATCCTGATGTGGCTTTAGCTCCTGATTTTGAAACAGACGTAGCTAATTCATTTTGTGATAAGCAACAGTCTGCATTTCAAGAGGCTCCTAATGTGGAGAATGAATGTCAAAGTGAAGTGCCTGGTACGCCTTGTTGCGACAGGGTCTCTTCTCCGACAGTGACACCTTCCATTCTTCGCAGTCAAATATTCTCTTCTGGTGAGACAACCCCTCCACCTCCTCCTCCTCCTCCTCCTCCTCCTCCCACTGCAATACCTTCCATTATCGAAAAACAAATATCAGTTACAATGCTACCTTTCAATCTTCAAGAACAAATAGCAGTCCCAGTGACACCTTCTAATCTTAAAGATACACTATCAGTTACAATGACACCTTCCAATTCTAAAAATCAAATATCATTCACAATGACATCTTCCCCCAATATTAAAGATAAAATATTAATGACATCTTCCAACCTTAAAGGTCAAATATTATCTTGCGGTGAGGCTACTCCTCACTCTGCAAAGCATTCCGATCTTATAGATCAAATATTCTTTTGCAGTGAGGCAACTCCTCACGCCACAAAACCTTTCAATCTTGAAAATCAAGTACCTGTTGGTGGAGACACGACTCCTCCTGTAACGGTACCAAACAATATTGAAAATCATATGCTAGTATATGAGAAAGGTGATAGCATATTGATTGCAGACTTCAATAATCAGAATTCAGGCTATGGAGGGGATGAGTTTACTCCAATGGCTATGTCTTCTGATTTTAGAGATGAATTACATCATCAGAAAGGTAATTATCTATCTACCTCCAGTATAAAAAATCACTTTGATTTTGAAGGAGGTAAATGGATTGCAGCTATTACCGAACCTTCAGATACTAATAGTCAATTAATCTCGAAGGAGAGTATTTCTGTTCTACCTTCCAACTTAGAACATAAGATACCCCCTTATGATTTAGTAAAATCCTGTGTGAATCCACCCCTTTCGGGTCCTTCTAGTTCTAGAAACGAACAAGAACCTGATATAGTTGAACCAAATCTCGGGATGGAGCATGACTTTATAGAACTAAATTCATCATCAGAAGTGAATGTACCTTTCACTCTGGATGGTGAATCTGGTTCCCTAGAGCCAACAATTTTAGGTTTCAAAACCCAAAGTACATATGAGAAGACTATTGTGTCAACTCACGAAGATATTGATTGGAGTTCCCTGGCGCCATTTGATTTAGGAAGTAAAACAGAGGCAAGCACTAAATCCTTCATAATTTTTACCCTTTAAAGTATTTATTCATATGGACCATAATCAGTGAATATGAGGACTATGCTTATACTAAAGTGTTTCTTTTTTTCTTCTACAGTTTGACACTCTACTAGAGGAAAACTGGGTAACTGATCCAGAAGGCATGTTTGGCTCTGAACCTCAGTGGCTTATGTCCGGTGAAGTAAGCCCTTGGGCACAGTACAGTGGCTTTGGTAACTCCATGCCTGGTAGCTATGATCTGGTTCATGTGCCTTCTTTTTCCTTGCCTGCCTGACTTACAGATTTTGTCGTGGCACCACAAAGCGAGCAAACATAGGTTATAAGATTGGTGAGGCACACGACCTCTCCTCTGCCTAGTGAGCTTATAAAGATAAGAACAAACTGCTTCAGTATCTTAATAGCGTATATCTGACAATGTTGTACTTATAATATGATAGTTTGATTGCTGATACTCAGCAACTAAAGAACTAAAGTAGTGATTGTATATATTGATAAGGAATTGGAGTTTTAATTGTATCCTGTTCTTAATTGTATGACTAATATTTGACTGAATTGGAGGGTGATAAGCACATATTTGGATTTAGAGTAGTTGTACTGTAGTTTTTATTTAACATGAATCAAAGTAAGATGAAAACAATTTAGCTTGATTATAGCTCCGAGGTTCATGAATACTTGATATATTTGCCAAGAAATTCAAATATGATGAGGTAAAACAAGGTGGTTGAATAAACGGAAAAGTGGGAGGAGTATAGGACATACCTGAGGAAGGTAACTGATCTGAGAAAATTCCGGCAGCAGAGGAGAAGTCATATGGAGAAGAATTTAATTTTTGACATGATCAAATGAATCATTTAAACCCATCAAGAATCGAATTAATTTGCTCATCTGATATAAATCAGCTATAGTTTTTGATGCACCACACGTACATTCTGGAATTGGCAATAAACAATTCAAGTCATCCCAAAGTTTCTTCAATTTTGTATAATATTTGGCAATGTTCATGTTTCCCTGATCAATTGAACTTATTTCTCTTTGAATCTGATATATCATAGGTCCATTACTCGATCCAAATCTCTCATCAAGTTCATCCCATAACTCTTTTGCATTTCTTGCATAAATGAAGGCATCAGTCAACTCCTTGGAAATAGAATTCAGAATCCACGATGTTTACCATGTAGTCAATCCGAACCCAATGATCATACTCAGGCGACGTCTTATTTGGCATGATGCATGTTCCATTGATGAATCCTAACTTAACCTTAGCTCCTAAGGCAATTCTTATGGATCTCGACCATGACAAGTAATTGGATCCATTAAGAGGAGAAGATACGAGAATCATACCAAGATGATACGATGACTGGAGCTGTAAAGGATCTTCAATGATCTGGCTTCCATATTGCAAAAATCGTTATTTGCATATACTTTTGAATGATAATCTACATGTAAAATATAAAATTTATAACGACAATTGATATATAGGGTCACTAAAATTTAAATTATTTCAAAATTTAACAAAATTACGAAGAACTTTCCTAAACTCATCATTTATGTTTTAGGATAATTAATCTGAAATACCACTAAGGGGCATTCTTAAAATGCCAAAGAAGGAGCAGAAGTAAATTAACGAAGATGCATTCCAATGGAAATGAGGAATGTCCTGTTAGAGGAGAACGTCCAGAATGTTCTGGAATGTTCTAGGGCAGGCTTGGTTCGGTTGTGGAGTTCACTTCTTCCTTTACCTTTTGAGTTCTGAGCGATTGTCTTCCAAGTTTTCAGTTATGGTGGGATCCACACGCAAGCCCTTAATCCAATGGTGTTCTAGTCACTTGACTAGCGAACTTCTCAGTGAAGTTGAGACTTTGACTTGAAACTGTTACTAACTTGCTGAGCTCAACTGAAATGATATAGCTTTTCTTCTTATATATGTTTTGATTCTCTTCTAAATGCCTCGTTGTAATCAACTTCTGATCCTAGTGTTATCAGCTTCTCGTTTGGTGAGTAAAAGGAAACGAAAAATCTTTCTTTGTTTTTGGGTTTTGATTCTGTACACTGATGTTTTACCGTTTGCTTAATATTAGAAACAGAGGGAGTTGATCTTTCAAGATGGCAAGCACAGGTTATAATTTTGAGTTAGAGAATGAGGTTGGCTATCGGTTTAGTCCAACGGATGAAGAACTGGTAAACCATTACTTAAGGCTGAAGATGCTTGGTTTTGATCAAGAAGTCGGTGAAATTCCTGAGCTCAACGTGTGCGAGTTTGAACCTTGGGATCTAGCTGCTAACATAAGTACACATGCACAACCTTTTCGTTATTTTGTTTGAAAATTTCTGGTTAGTTAGATAACTCCATACAATGTCTTCAACAGGGAATTCAGAAATTAACTCAGATAATCCAAAGTGGTATTTCTTTAGCCCCCGGATTTATAGGTACTACAAGAATAAGAAAGCCAACAGAAGAACCAAACTTGGTTACTGGAAAGCCACTGGTAGGGATCGTAAAGTGAAGAGCGAGAGCACCAATGAGGAAATTGGTATTAAGAAGACGTTGGTGTACCATGAAGGTCGTGTTACTAATGGAGTAAAGACCAATTGGGTCATTCACGAATATACTGCAACCCTTAACCTGCCAAACCAGGTACAGATCAGGAGACTCTTGACTCTCATAAAAACTGAGAAAGGGGGTCCTTTTTTCCAAACTGATGCAAGAAAAGACTTCATTACTGGATTGATTTCTTGTGCATGAACTAGTATGCTTGGTAGGGTAATATGATCAGCAGTAAATTTGCCATTTCAGCAGTAACTATCTTTTATCTTTATTTTTGGTACGTACTTGATCGAATTGTGTAGGGGGTGGAGTTTGTTCTATGCAAGTTGAAGAAAAACCCCGGTGATGTGCCTAACGTGGAAGATGAATCGAGTCCTGTGCTGGACTTCGAGCATGATCAAAGTATAACTGAGAGTAATGATGTTCCAGCAATTGGAGAAGGTAACTCCAGTCCCCAAGTTGTTGCGGAACATAGAAGTGATGTAGCGGAGGTGAGAAATGGCATGCTTTGTGGGGATATCTTTCTTCCAAGGACCTGAAATTATTGTCTACTAAAAAAATGATTTTCTTTGCAGGAGGAAGCCTCCCAAGTAGTAGCACACCTGTACTCGTTCCATGGTTATGACGAGATGGATTACAACCTTACCTCTGCAGTACAGTTTCCAACATACTCTTACGACGGATTTGCTTCTTCTTCCTTCATCTGAAATATAGTAGCAGTTAGGATCCTAGTTTGATGTTTAATATCTGCAGCTAGGCGACAAATAAGAAGTCAGATTCTGAATTGCTTCAGATTCTAGACATAGGGACGTGTGTGTATGTTTGTTTCTTATGCATTTTGTTGGTATGTCACTGATCTTAAAGTGAAGAAGTAAGCTCTTCCTGTGTCACCTTCCCGAATTCATTCATACCAAGCAAGGAAGTTGTCCACGTCACGTTCTTATCTTCACCAAGAAGTGGCTCAAATAATATTAGCTAAAGAAAACAAGGAATTAAGTTAAATGTCAAATTTCCCAATATTTTATATTTTTTAATCACATTTAAATCTTCAACAAGATTTTTTTTCTAATTAAAAAATGATATGATGGATGAAAAATGAAATATCTTAACAATTGTTAAGTGATTCCTTTTTTAATTATACATAAATTTGTTATATTAAAGCAAAATTTTGGAACTTAATTAACAAAATTAGGACATAAAACTATAACCTTCTTTTTATGCAGTTTCACTTATTTCTTAAAAAAATTAATTATTGTTAATTATATAAAAATACCCAATATTAAAAGCTACTTTTTATTAAATTTCTGTCAAATTAAATATCAAAATATATGAAAATAACTTGAGACAAACTTAGTAAAATATTTTTCTACTTGGAAACAACTTGGCAAGGTGGTAATGGTATTTCCACAATATAAAATGGTACGAAAGGAAGAACCGGACCTTTTAGAAGCTTATGGCTTTCAAAATTCAAAATTCAATCTTTTTAACTAGCTTCTTGATAGGTTATTATTTGATGCATTAATTTGGGTTAATTTTGTAGTATTTTTGAGATAAATATTATGCTAAATTACTATTTTTATATTATATTTGAATGTTATGAGTTATTTTGAAGAAAAGGAGTTAAAAGGGACTAAATTAGAGAAGATAGCAACATCAACCAAAAAGAAAATACAATAAACGAGTAAGAAAACGCAAGACCAATGGATATTTTATTCATTCTATGTACTTAGTGTCTATGATTATTTTGGGATTCGGTAAATAAAAGGCTATATTTGATAATTCTATAATAATTGACAGCCAATTAGAACTGCACATATGTAATTGTGTATTTGGACTAATAAAGTAACAATTAACCTAATTTTATCGCCTCACAAGTAGTTTAATCTATGTCATGGGATTGAATATTCTAATCTAAATGAACTCAGTTGTGTGTTTATTGGTTAGAATTGTATCTCTTTAGATTTTAATGTTGTCAGAAAATTAAATCCTGCTTGGCAATTTCTAGAAGTTATCGTTCAATTAGAGAAGTAATTAACAGGCGTCTCTTAATTACCAAAAAATTAAGAAGAGATTGGTTATTTAGAGTGTTCGTCGATAGCTATAATAGTTTACTTTTAAATATATGAGTTGTTTTTTGCATCAATAATAAAGTAACAGTATTAAAGTGAAAATACATCCTTTGACTAAAAACTTTTTCCCTTATATAGTTTCTTATATTTATTTACATTTTTGTTCTCTTTTAAATTAAATTATTGTTAACTTATTTTTATCAATTAAACCCTTCTCAATTTTACTGTTTACTTTTGTAAAAGAAATAAATTTACGGTTCCTCGTAAAAACGATCCCTACTTAATTTATACTCATATTTAGTATATTGAGGTGTTTTATTTTTGTTGCTTTTGCATCCAACAAACTTAACGCAGAAGTTTGTAATGATATATTTCAGTTTCACGTCAACTCATCCCTTTCGATTTTGAGACTTAAAGACACTTTCGAGCATGGAAGGTCTTATGTTTGAATTCTCATCTCTCCAAGAAAA
>JAOQMS010000004.1:4410296-4435852 GCA_027563885.1 Erythroxylum longipes | reverse complement strand
CTGGAGTAGCTTTCGAACCAAGCAAACCATTGTAATGACCAAAACCTCGTCACATATAGCTTCTTAACGAAGCAATTTACTTCCCCAGACGCGCAAAGAATCTGAAGCAGTGTACATGATGGAAAGTACTAGGAACATAAAAGCAACCTATGAGGATGCTGAGTCAAACAGCTCTTACATCATTAGATTCTACCTTAATCACTTAGAATTCTGAAACTTAACGTATACCTTCCACAACTACTATTGTCCTTGGAAAGCTAGCATGGTGTTGCTTCCCTTGACATTGACGAGTTCAGTTTTGTTCTGTTTTCTTCATGCGAATCTACATAATACAGAAAGAGATGACCAAATAGCTCGCTAACGATTTTATAATTAAGTCCCGCGTACTCTTTCAGTTTCAACTACACTGGACTTAGGTTGAAATAAGAATGTCAATAGACCGGACCGAATCTTACCTCTTAGCCATAATAACCCGTGACTTAGAAAGATGGGATGGGTCATTTTGGATTATAGCCCGTCGGGCTACGAACGAGCCAAGTTGTCATTTTTTTTCAAAACAAAAACTTTTAAAACGATGTTATTTTCAAAAAATACAGCCCAACTCATAGGTTGCTAGACAAGCCGAGCCATCAGTGCCTTCAAAATTTTAGGAGTATGATTTGATCATCTTGGTGACGTCATTCTTCAAACCTCATGGTTTTTGAGACAACTTCGCAAGATGGTAATGGACGAGGTTTCGTTAGTGGGTTCCAACTCCTTTTTAGAAGCTTATGGCTTTCAAAAATCAAAATCCAATCTTTTTAACTAGCTTCTCTTGTAAGGATCGCCTTTCGTTGAGTAGTCAATGCCATTTTATTGTCTGTTCTCTTATTATATAAAACCAGAATACCTTCGTTCCTCTACCCCAGGAAGTGACATGTACCCATCGAACCAGGGCGGGTTTCTTCCTAATCAGTGCCTTCTTTGTTCTTGTTAGGAAACTGTTTTAGAAAGCGAAATTTACAGTTCGTGTTTGGAAGTACTCTCCAGTAAAGGTTTGGAATGGAAGAACTGTTAGTGGGATTCAGGTTTCATCCAACCGATGAAGAAATCATTGTTCATTATCTAAAGCTGAAGATGGATGGTCACGATTCTCTAGTCGCCAACGTGATCGGCGAGGTTGATCTCGCCCGAGTGGAGCCCTGGGAATTACCTCGTAAGTGTTAGCAATATTGATCCTAGTTCGTCAAATTCCATGCTTTCTTGCCAAAATGTTAGGCTTTACGTATAAGATCTGTATATGGGTGAATTGCAGGTCTTTCACGACAACCATCAGACGATCAAGTTTGGTATTTCTTCTATCGACTTGATTACAAGTACTCGAATAGCAAAAGAGCCAACAGGTCAACAAAGAGTGGATTCTGGAAAGCCACTGGGAAAATTCGTCATGTGAAGGCTAAAGACACAGGGGAGGACATTGGGACGAAGAAAACTTTGGTTTTCTATAGAAAAAAAGGGCGTGATTCCAAACCAGTCAGGACCGACTGGGTCATCCACGAGTACCAGGCTAAAACCATACTTCCAAACCAGGTATTTGTTTATGACTTGGCTGCAACTGCATTGGCTCTGTTCATTTATGGTTCTGCGTCATCTGTCATATTCTCGTTTATGTTTGTTGCGGACTGGAGCTGTGCTACATACAATGCTGATTCGGTCTGTAATGACAAATTATCTTATAACATCTCCTTTCCCTCTAGTAGACAGAATTTTTTCTCTGCAAATTGAAGAACAAAGCAGAAGCGCAGACTGATGTTTCAGTTTCACCGTGCGAGGAAGGTGAACCGAGTTCATCTGTAGCTTTTGGTTTTGATAATGAGGCAGGACATTATGCAAATCTTGAGGTGAGGCAGAGAATGTTGAGGGTAGAACTTGAAAGATATGAAAGACCTCCCTCCAAAACCGTACATACGGCTTTCTACAGAATTCTTTCTTAGTTTATGCTTTACTTGGACTTGATGGTTTCCTGCTGATGATTTGGTTTCAGGGTATTTCTACTGATTATCTCTGCGCAACAATCGATCGTGTCACTAATGACCCTCAAGTTGACAATAGTGAGGATGATTTGGATCCAGAGAAATTGGCAGATTCATTTCTTGTTGATCCTGGCCCTGATGCAGTGGGGGCTTACGAATATCAGCATCACACAGGATACCAAAGAGCCGTAGCAGAACGTGAAGGTCCTTCCCGGAGAAGAATTCAGCTGCAAGGGAAAATAGAACCTGAAATGCCTGAAAAGGTAAGAAACTTTAAGCTGCTAGTTTCCAGATCAGTGAAGCCACCTGCATTTAGCTATGGAACTAAACCTCGGTTGGCTTCCTTTTGCAGCCAAAAGAACCCCAACGGGTTAATACTGCGTTTGAGTTTCCTCGTGAGGGAAGCTCTGTGGTGGGTCCTAAACATTACAGGAGAGTGGTTGGCGGTGCTGCAGTACCAGCTCTAATGAGATCAAAGACGTCGGTTAGCAATGAAAGGACGGATATAGTCATTGGCTTCGAAACTCGTGTATCAGGTCAAAAACCAAGTCCGCCATCAGTATATATTGTGAATGTACTGGTTGCCTTGGTTTTGTTTATAATCATTCTCTGGGAAATGTTTCCCGTTTAGCCATTGCTCTGTAGAGGATGATTTTGCTTTCTTATGGTTAGCAGTAAAGCTCCGCATGCAAGTTCTAGTCATCGAATTACTCTTTTTTGTATCTACTGGCGTCCAATAGTGTTAGTAACAGAAGTGCCAAATCTCTTAGGACTTAATAATAAAGTGGTACCATTAGGATTGCATAGTTTCTGATGTCTATAATGCTATTCGCTTCAGTTATTGCTCGATATATTTCTTTTCGATATAACTCAAAAATCAGGCTCATCTGACGAAAGCCTTCAGCAGTAACCAATATCATAACGTAACAGATTCAACTACCAAAAAATTTCCCCTTTCTACAGTTCATCACTTAGTTCTTCTGTGAACTAGAAAACAAGAAATTCTACATATAAAGAATATTCCATGCCATGCTTTGATACATATGTACATACAACCACCACAGAAGCCCTAATATCCAAGTGACAAGAGCTGGGGTACCGTGGTAGCAAGCAACTTCACAGCATGTGCCCATAAACAGGCCCCCATGCATCTATCCATGGCAGATTCACTGATCACTGTTTCACCAAGGAAAAGAGCTCATCAGGAGATCAGATAAAAAACTTGAAAGTTCATAATTTCAACTACGGTTGACTACCTACTAGTTGCTACCAAAACAGAAGGATTACAAATGAAATTACCTTTGCTAACAACAAAGCCAGCCACAAGACAGAAAATGGTGACAGTATGGAAGTTCATAAAGCAATCAGTACAAATCATTAGCCGATTGTAAAACAAACCAGTTAAGTAATATATAATTTGTCATCTGACCTTTTATCGCCACTATGTTGGATGATAAAACAAATAAGTCAATAATGAAAATCACCAACGTGGGAAATTCCCAGACCTGTAGAATGCATAAAAATTATGACATTGAATAAGCTATCCAATGCATGGAGAAAAAGCTAAGAGGATTATAGAAAGTGAAATGTAAGACACTTGCGGTTGTCCTCGAGTAACCAAATGTTGAGGAACTATACCATCATGGCCATGAGAAAAACCTTGAAATAACTTGAGACAAGTATTGCCAGCAAAAGTTCTCTGCACCTGTAATTTTTAGCAAGAACAGGTAAATTGTAAAATTTTCCCTTTTCAATAATTTTGCAGTAGTTGGAAAATATGCGCAAAAAATGTTACAATTAAACATCTCATACCAGCTACAGTGGCTGGCTTATTCATATTTGGGGCAAAGTTCTGAACATCATCAATATTTGTGTAATCACACCTAATTTGTCTCATACAACCTCAGGCTATACTGTTTGTTTCCTTCATCATTTGTAATTCATTTCAATAATTAATATCAAGATCTAAAACTCTTGTCAATTAGAGAAACTATTCGCAACTCGAAAGAATCAGGTCTCATCTTCACGTGCAAAACAACTTTCAGATGTAATTTTGGCTGACATAATGATAATAAGCACCAATTTTTCTACACAGTATCAAACCTAGAACAGCAAATCAGCTTGAAGATGAACAGAAAGTTCACCTTGACACTCCGATTGTTGTGTGTAGTAATGTCCTCATCGCAAGAAGAAAAATGCAAAGAAACAGAAAATTTGCCACGAAAACATTCATGAACACCTAATGAAAGACAATTAACTCATTATGAACTACATTAAGCATAACCAATAAAAGCAAATCTTCAGTAAAACTTTTCTGCAGTCTCACTAGCAGTACTAACCTTACTACAAATCCAACCAACTGAAGAAAAACTCAAGGAAGAACCCCACTGTGTCGAATCTCTTTCCAGAAGTAGACTCTTATCTTACATAGTTAAGGTACACAAACACAGACTATTTATGAATCTAAACAAGAATAACGTCTTGACAACAAAGGATACAAGCATCAAGAAGCAGAAAACAAATGGCAGACTTCCACACCATGCCCTGAAATGAAAAACTCGTGTTATCATCAAAATTATGAAGAAAAAAAACCAGAAAATGGAAAAAAAAAAAGAAGAAAAAGAATAAAAGTAAGCTGCTTCTACCTCGAAACTAACATTTTCCTGAAAAAGCACATTATACAGTAGGTGCCTATACGCTTTTGGTCTGTGAAGAATCAAATCGATGAAAATAATCTAGCATCAATGCCGAACAAATCGAGTGAGAGGGCCACAAAATAAAAAAGAACAAACACGGATCATAAACCAAAGAACTGAAGAAATTTCTAAATTTCGCAAGGAAATGAGTACAGTGAATGAACAGCTAAAAGGGTATAAATTTACCATGAATTCGCACTCAATATACTCGTCTGCAATCGCTTTGCAATTATCCTACTCAAAAAGAAATTTCTTTTTCAGGAGAGGAAAAAAAACAAAAGAAACTGAAAGAGATTATTGAAAAGCGAAACGAGTTATTAGCGGGGAAAAATAAGGAAATTGAGAGAAGGGAGCTTTACACATTTCATAAGCCTAATGTTGCCAGGCGAGTATTGCACGAACAGTGTTTTAATTCCAAATCCACACTTAATACATCTGTATTCCATCATCTTCTATACTCGCTCTCACTCTCTGCCCTCTGCGACACTTCTCTTCAACCCTCTCCTGTTTTGAAGGACACTGGATTGGGAAATTTTCTGAGCCCTGACCAGAACATCTCTAGTGGACTTGCTCTCGCAGGCTAAAGGCTTTAGGATTGAGAAATTTTCTGAAACCAATTTCTACTAGCGGAGTCCATTCAAAACTTGGCCCAAAAGTCCAGCCCAAATGTAAAGGTTACACATCCAACCAAAGTTCGTACCAAATCATCGAATTAAGTTGAACATACGAACTTAAGCTTCCCATACCATTATCAATTTCTAAGAGATAAAGAAATCCCAATTTGCAAAAACGAGTGAGATTGCAACCTTTGCTTGCTATAGTTTCCTTTCTTTGTTTTCCTTTTTATTATTTTGGTGGTTTTGTTATTATTTTAATATATATGAACAAAATTATCTTTATATATATTATAAATATTTGTTAATATATAAGAGCAATTTAATTTACATAAATTATTAAAATAATAACTCACAAACTTGATAATATTTGTAAGGGTAAAAATATAGATATCACCTATATTTTAAAAAAATTTAAAAATCCCTAATCTTTGAAATTCTAAAAAAGTTATTTCTAATTTTTAGTTTTCTCAAAAAATATCTTCCCATAAACTTAGATTAAAAATAATAACGAAATTCAAACAATATGAATATTAGACATAAATTAATCAAATATTATTGATATGACAATTCAATTAAGTTTTTAAACTAGGGCAGAAAATTGTTAATTTAAATCAAATTTAATTAATTTCAAGAATTAAATAGAATTGTCATATTCATAATATGTAATTAATCTATTGCATATATTTTATCATTATTTTTTAATTAAAATCTGAAAAGAAAAATCAACAAATTTCAAATATTAAAAAAATTAAAACTACAAAAAAAAAAAACTTTTCAACCTATGTATAAAGTTAAGAAGGTACGTTGACGGATAAGGGAAGCCGTATGCAGACAGAGAAAGAAAGGCGAAGAAGAAGGGCATGCGTATTGAGGTGGTGCATTTAATGCCTCCTTTATGCACAAGCAAAGTAGAAAATGGCAACGTACCTTGGGAACGAGTAACGATAGTCTGCTACTTCTATCCAAGACCGACCGTGTTCCATCACTACCTAACCACGAATTTCCACAAGATCACTGAAATTTGTGGCTATACAGTGATGGTGTAGGGTTGGTCTTAGATAAAAAGATGCAATTCTATCACATCTTATTAGTTATTCCTCCCCACTATTTCCATTTTCATTTCTTATTATTATTATTATTATTCAACGTAATTTTGGAGTGTAATTACAACATAGGACTTTGTATATAATTCATTTCCCCAAATAAAGCACCATTTATCAAAAAGAAAGGAAGAAAGAAACATCCTTTTGTACCTCAAACTCATGTGCTCTCTCCTTTGTGATCTCATCGATTATGTCTACTAGACCTAAACCTAATGGCTACCTACACTCTTCCTTTCTTTATAGCCTGAGGACTTTTATGCCTTGGCCATCTTCGTGTGACTCATCGCTTAAATCAATCTTTAGCTCAATAATTGGACCAAGTTGGATCTGTACTAAGTCATCGCTGAAATCAATCTTTAGAATCATTCATTATTCAATAAAACCGTGTACTAATTAAGTTGCAGAACCAAGGTAACAGTTTTGCTTTTTGAAAGAATTACAGACGACTAATGTTTTACAAGAAACTTTGATGCTAATTAAAGAGTGTGCAGGCTTTTTTAATATAATATAATTTCCAAAATGTAAATGCATGGTACTGTAACCCCTATCTACTACGAGCATTCAAACTAAAAAACAACAAGAAACAGTGATTTCACATCATGCGCATATGCTCCCAACCACGCTATTCTTCTTCTTTGCCTCCATTTTATGCCCTGACAAAGTCACTCTGTGCTATGCATAGGTTTGCAGAAGAAAACGGTATCAAAATTGTTAAGCACTTCTTTTCTATTAGCTATGAGAAGATATTGCTTCTTGACCTTGACCTAAGTTGGGCATATAAGTGGTGCAAAAGAAGGACAAGACAGATGCCAGCTAAGATAGACCTAATTACATGATGATAAAATCTCAGCTACAGTCAACAGGCACTTCAGAATGTCTTGGTCATTAGTTATCTTACGTTCCTGGTAAGGAAGATCGGCTTATCATGAGACAAAGTGTTAGTTCCGACATCTTGTCCATTCCCATGTTTGCTGATAGGTCTTGTTTGGCTCAATCAAACAAGCGAAGAAATCAACATAGGTTGTTTTGTGTTGGAAATTTTTTATTTGATTCAGAGATCAGAATAGGGAGACATTGAAAGAAAAGTACTGTAAATAAAGATAAATGGAAGAGTTAAATTTAGGTTACGCAGACATTACTACAATATGTATGTCACAACTTCTGCACACAAGGAAGGAAGCAGGTTAGATATATAGCTTTCCTTTCAACGTCTCAAAGTTCTTCAATTACAAGGCATCGTGATGTTGATAGTTTTCGTGGCAATACAATATTAAACGAGTGATAGAACCATGTGTATTAATTGATTCAAACAATCACACTTCGTTTATACTAATATTCATAACCCTATATGCTTCAATAATGGCAATCTTGTTTCCTACCCATTTAAGTGATTGCGAATCAAATTTGATTTCAGATTAAAAATAATAAAATCTGCTTTGGTATTGATATTTTTAATAAGATCATAGTGTAAAATTTTAATTTTACTTCATATAATGTAATATTTCATAAAATATTTTTTAAATAATTATCAATAACTAAACAAACTTGAATAAATGTTAATTAACTTTGAAAAGTATTTCACACGTAAAAAGTCTCGTTAAACGGGGAGTTTGATGAGGTCCAATATAATAAAAAGATTGTTTCGAAAAATAAAAAATATTTTGATTGTACTAAATTATGCTTCTTATTTTATCATATTTTTTAAATAATGACAAAAGAGTATTGATATATATCTTACCTTACGAGAAACCTAATTTAAAAGCTGATTCATTGTACTAGTATTACCTCTTTATTTTTAACAAAATCAACAAAATACACTAAAGATAATGTTCAAATTAAGTATGATTAATGAATTAAGCATTTTATTGCTTCCTTTAATTATGCAATGACACTTTCTTCGTATAAACACCTGGAAATTAAAAGCATATGCAATATAAAGTGCCAAACTAGTATATACCAAAGCTCATTTTTCAAGAACTCCTCAATGAACTATGGATGAGCTATATTTGCAAATTCAAGATCTATACTACTTTATTAACTTTTTTGGTGTGGCATGTTTCAAGAGATATATAGATATCCAGGCCTGATTATTAAAACTTAAGAGATTTTAAGAGAGTAGTAATTGCTAAAATCGAAGTACTTTTTAAGTAAAAACTAATTAAAAAATACTGAATCGTCAAGTTTTGCGTTAGTTGAAACCTTATTTGCAGAACCGTGTGACTCTTTTGCTATCATCGCTAAAAATCAATACTCACAACCAATAATAGAGTTGTGTGATGCTTCAATATCAGAAGCAAGTCAACTTATACTTTATGTTTTTGTCCCTTACCTATATATTAGAGTCTCAAAACTCCAGACTTAGTTGGTTTGCCATTATCAATTACATGATGCTTCTTATAAGATTAAGGACCAATATTCCTTCTTAGTACTGAAGTTAGATTAAAAAACAAAACAAAAGACAGAAACATTAGCTAATTAGAGATTGCAAAACTAATATCTCTTGAGGGCAAAATCAAATCCATGAAGTTTTTTGAATCTTAGTTTTTAAATAGGAGGTTGTTGTGCAGCTAATTACTTTGATTTCTCTTCTCTTATTTTTCTGGTGGAACTTGCAATGTGTCTTGAAATGATGTTGGAAGCAATCGAATCAATCAATTTACTAGTGGAACGCATCCAAAGAGATCTAGAAGAAAATTTTATGGTCAAAGTGGACATACCATGGTAGAAGCAGACTTTTCAGAAACTTACGCGCATGAAATGGAGGCTCAAATCCGTTCAAACTTGGCAGATATATTTGACCTTTGAAATATCTCTTGACAGTGTACATGCCATTCAGTTAGCGGAAGGAAATGCGTGTTTGAATCCAAATTTGACTGCAAAGTACGATGATTTTCCAAGATATATACGATCAAAATCCACGTCTTGAACGAAGATGTCATCTTAAAAGACTAGATCAGAGTCTTCAAGTAAGACTGCAGCATTTTCTTGTTGTTGTTATTGTTTTGCGAGTTCAAAGTCACAGAAAACTACCTAATTCCTCAGGATTCTTAATGATGATAAGGATAGTATCCCTATGCTTGATATATCTGAGTTCATAAAACTCCTGATAGGCTAAACTGAAGTGAACTTGTGTAGAGACAAGTTCCTGTTTGTTCATCTTCTGATATCCAGAAAATAGAACAAGCCAATGAAAGATGACACCTATTACAATAATGCGTAACAGGCTTAAGGAAGAACTTGTAAAGAACAGCAAAAATGGTGTATATGCAGTATTTAGTACAGTTTAGAGTCTTATTTTGCGAGCAACCAAAAGACTTACACTTTAACCGTAATGTACCTTCATCGCACGTATAAAGTGAATTTCGAAAGGCTCAATCAACCACACGAAGCACATCTACCCTGGTTACGAAACTGAACTGCAATTCGATCTCGGGATGGCTTCATTTAAGAAACCTCACTTTCAACAGGGAAAGACAAAATCCTGTCTGCAGCAGAAGAAGGAGAAGGTTGGTTTGGCTGTGAAGAGAAAAGGAATAGATGTAACAAATTACTCATATATCGAGAACATACACAAAAGGCCAACTAAGTGTTTATGAGAACCAGAAAATTTTGTTAGGAATAAAGTTGAAATAATAAAGAATGGATACAGAGGCAACCTTTTACAGTGCTGCAACTTTCTGCACGTAACCTCCAATTCAACTTAACTAAGCAGTAGGAAGAGCATTAACCCGATAAGGTAATAGAACAAAAGAAAAATAAAAAGAAGAAGGAACTTTTGCAGTGCCCCATTCACCAGTCATATGTATGTACTACATAAGTTGTCAGAGATAGAGAGAGAATGTACAGTTCATATCCAAAGAGGAACAGATTTAACCCAAACAAACCGGGAAGAGGTCATCACTCATCACACATACACTGCATACAATTGTTATCAACTTATTATTGGGGATGCAGAAAAGGTTTCCTGCTAAAAGAAACTGTATAAATCAATACTCATCGTCATATTCATGATCATCTGTATATATGTGGCGTTATACACAGTTAAAAGTACTCTCTCAGCTCCACACAATATTCCATCTTTTTGCTCTCTCTATTCAAAGTCTTTACAAAATCCCCCAAGCCTCCTCTCCTCCTATTAACCTCTTGTACTACTAGTTTTAAACAATTTCCAGAAATGAAGAAACGCTAGATAACTGGTCAAAAGGCTAATTTAACTTACCCAATATATTTCATGATAATTTAACTTACCCGATATATTTCATGAAACCATCTATGTCCTAATCGAATTAATCAGTACCCAATGGGTAGTAACAAAAGTTTTCTTCTTTCTTCTTTTTCTTCTTCATCATCTGGGTGTGTGTGATCAAAGATCCAAATCAAAAGATGAAGTCTTTCCTCTCTTAGAAAACTCAGCTTGATTTGTTGCAGTTGAAGCACTGGCGGGTAACATTGATTGGAGGCGCGGAATAGATGCGGATGCCAAATGAGGAGAGAACGAAGCCACTGTCCCGTGAGCAATGGTACCAGGACTTATCGAAGATGAAGATGAAGATGAATCATCTTGCATAGGGCACTCCATGTTTACACCAAACAACCTTAACCGTTTCCCCACAGTTTTGCCATGGACAATAGGCACTGATTCAATCACCATTGGCACCTGTTGGCGTGCTTGTTGGGGATGCATTGCCTCAATTTGGTGTGACCCTGATGGCCTCAAGTAGTACGGTACTGCATTGGCATAACCAGTTGCGAAATGATGATGATTGTGATGATTATGGTAGTAGTAAGGTTGAGTAGTACTGAAGTTCAAATGTTGGAATTGAGGTTGTTGGTGGTATTCAAAGGGTCGTGGTTGGATCGACAAAGATTGAGGCATCGAGTAATGCCTACCCCACCTCATCGATTGTGGTAAGTGTAGCTGATTTTGGAGCTCTAAATGCGAGAACGACATAGGATCTGGTGCATTTGTTCTGCGCCTCCAGTCTATGTACAGACGGTGCCTGCCTGACTCGCCAACACCTCGCTGAAACGACACTATATCACCTGCGTCAAGTTTTTTCTCCTTCACAAAACGACTCCACCCTTTGGTCATCACATAACTCTGGCTACTATTCCAATAAGAGTACCGGAACCTCCACTGCTTGCCGCTCCGATCCTCGAAGTTCAAAATTAGACCTTTCTCGCTTGATGAAGAGTCTAAGGGGAAGTACTTTTCAGCGTGTTGTTTTGGAATCACAAGCCGGTTCAGTTTGCCTACATCGCTTGGAGTCACAACCTTGTCAAACATGTGTTCTTTCTCTACAGATCCACTACTTGTACCAGCTGCTACACTGGTTTCAGATTCATCGCAATTGTTCCCTAGGGATAGCTCCATGATCTCCATCTTCTTCTTGTCGAAATTGAGGTTTGATTCTTGGTTATTGTAATCTTGTCGTGCTTCAGATGAGCCAAGCCACGGTTTTTGGTGCTGCGGCAGAAAAATCTTGTACTGGTTTGAAGAAGATGGAGAGTTTGGAGAAGGAAAAGAGAGCTTACTTGTCATCACTAATACTTCTTCTTCCTCCTCCTCCTCTTCTTCTTCCTGTAATTCGTCCTTATCACAATACCCTCTTTCTTCTTCAACCAAGTTCATCATTTCCCTCCCTTAATTTCGAGATTTCTCGCGACGCTAGATATTGGAAAACAAAATCCCACCAGAATAAAATGCCGATATAGAAAAGAAAAAGAACAATTAGATGGTGATAAAGAACCAAACGGAACTATAACAAGTAGTCCCAACCTGAAAAGATTTGTTTGGTTTTCAAAGCTTTTTCTTTTTTCCTTCAAGATCTGCAAAGCCACAAGATAAGAAGCAAAAGGAAGCTATCTTAGTACCACAAACCAAATGGTCTGTGCCTTCTTTTTTGACCAAGAAGATGGATGATATACTCCAAACCCTAAACAAAGACGAGCCATGGGTAATTCAATAACATGAAGAGAGAAGTAACCTAGTTATCAGAAAGAGAGAGAGAAAGGGAGTAGAATATGTGGTATGTAAGAGAGGTTTTCTTCCTCCCACCAAGGTGCTTCTCTCGTCCTCGAAACTTCTCCTCACAAGTGAAGCAGCGAAGTAGTATTTAGTAGCAGTATTTTTTTGTTGGTACTTCGGTTCTTTAAGAATGATAATCCCATGAGATGGAGAGTGATGAGAGAGATAGAGAAGGGTTATACGTAGGGGCCCATGAATGATCTGGTTCGACTCATGTGAGCTTGTCCTTTTCATTATTTTTGGGTCACCTCTTGGCTCTTCCCATATATATCCTCCGCACTATGAGCCAAGCAAGTGATGATGACTAGTTGGCCTATAGAGTAATCAACTTGTGATGAAATTTTCCTTCCAACACACATGCATATCATTTTGTTATTTTCAGGCATTTCTTATAGACCACTTGCTTTTAGAGGGGATAGATACAGAAGGAGAGAGAGCATGTTCAGTTAGGTTTTGAGCTTTGACTTTGCTGCCATTGATTATTTGGTTGCTGGTCCTGAGTTGTGAGAGAAAAGTTAAAGTAGCCCGACCTGGCCGCCGGATTCGTGTAAAATTATATATGGAGCTTGTGTGGAAACAGCTGATGAGCTGTTTTTTTTAGTTCATTTATATAAATTAGCTGGTTGACTATATTAAAAATTATTGAAATTGTTTGATAATTTGACTGATTAAGTAGTTGATTTAAAATAATAAGTGGAAAATAGAAAAGTTAGTAAGTTAGAGCGTTTTGTTCCAATAGCCAACATTTAAGAAAGAAAATATAATGGTGTCTTTTGAATTTAATGAGTGTTGAAAGTATGTAAAAGCTTTGGATAAATCATCAATAACCTACGTTTTATTCTTCTTCGCAAGTTTTTTTTTTGAATACGTAAGAAAGAAAACTCAAAAACATTTCAGCTCGACCATAAGTTATATCCCGGTAATACAAAATTTTTCTTGCGTATCTGATAATAAAAAGCACATCAAGTTTGTCGAAAGTTTCTTCACAAGCTTTTTTTATATTAAAGAAAGATAGAACAATAACATTTTTCAAATAGAAAAATTATTAGAAAGAAATAAAACTCATATATTTATGATAACACAATATTTGTTTATTTATATACATAAGAATAAGCGGATAATAATATGAAATAAAGATAAGATATTCACAATTTTATTAAATTTGGACACTAAAATTAAAAAAATAAATTATAAATTTATAACAAATTTGAATCAACTTTAAAAGCATATTTTTTGAATAAATATGAAATAAATTTAGAATAAAATAAACATAATTTTATTTAAATTAGATTGAGTTTTTAAATAACAACTAATTTTACAAAATTTATAGCATATATTAACTTTCTTCACTATAATATTTTATTTTTTAAATAGCAAACTAATTTTACAAGATTTATAACATATATTAACCAGTAAGGAATAGTATTTTTTATTATAATATTTTGTACATGTAAATTTTAAATAATAGTATATTAAAATTTGAATATATCTTGATATTTTCACTTCTTAAACATATAAATATGCATATATATATATATATATATTAACCATGGTTATTTTATATTCCTTCTTTTACTAATTATAATAAAATAAGATATTTTTTAAGTTATACTCTCATAAATTATTTTATATATAAACAATTAATATTAGTAAACTAATTTTATTAAATATTTTAAATAAATAATTGGTATTAAAATTAATTTATATAATTCACTATCATATAACTGTGATACAATTTACTTATTGTTAAATAGCGCCATAATTTCTCTTTCCAATTGCAATCATCATATTTATTTGCCAGTAAATAAAGCATCAAACCCGAAACGCAGTGGTATCTTAAACAATTGCTTATCTTCAAATCACGCCTAAGAAATAATGTGTCAGGTTTGATTCCTCCCTTATTTGCACCTAAAATGCTCGTTGGCCCTTTAAAGAATTCAGAAAAACATGCGTGGTTCGTGGCTTATGTGTCCAATGGGCAAATAGTATATGACACATGAGTCTCGGAAAGTAAGCAACTAGAGAAACAAGATTGACCAATTATCGTAAAAGGGTTTAAGATAACACTACTTAATTAGTTACTAATCGTCATCCATTTCAGCAAAGTGAGTGATTAGTTATCTCTTCCTCGAGAGAAACAAAGTAATAGGCAAAGGCCAAAGACAAGAAAATAATACACGTGTATACACCGAGGTTAGTTGCGGCAGACTAACTGATGGGATCATTAGAGTAAAACGCAATTTTTTTTGGAATGTTATTCATTTTTTTTTTAATTTTATTATTCTAAATAACCTCATATTATATTATAATCAATGTTTTAAAAAAAAGACAAGAAGTTAAATCGACAAGACAAGAGATTTAATATTTAAAAGATTAAATCCGTATTAATGAATAAAATTAAAGAATTTAAAATATAATTGAAAGAGATAGTAGAAAAATTTAAAATTTAATTAAAAAGAAATAATTAAATAAAAATAATTGATTTATTTTAGTTTATAATAACTTATTAATTAATAAAAATCAACTGATTAATTATTAAATTGATCAGTTTTTAACAATAAGAATTATTAAATTACATCAAACTGAAAAGTTAAAAACTAAACTAAAAAATTAAATAGTTCAAGATTTTTACGATTAATCCGACAAAATCAGTCGAATTTCTTAATCGAGTTGAATTTCTTAATCGATTGTAATATTAGAACTCTAAAAAGGAAGTTTTTTTACTGAGCTTTTGTTGAATTATCTTAACAAAAATCACTCTCTAAATTAAGTTAAAATAATTATACAGTCTCAAATTAATCTCTTTTAAAAGTTTACAATACAATATTCTTTAAAATAAAAAAATTATGAGAAGAGTTTGTCTCTTATACTCATATATAATTGCATACCTTAACCTGTTTATTTGTAAAATTTTATTTTCTTTCATAAATTTTTGTGAATTATTTTAATAGATTCATTATTTAAATTAAATTCAATTATTCATATAGGCTCTATCCTAAATGAAAAAGTAAGGAATATAATACTATAATTTAAAATTTTTATTTAAAAAATCAATGTATTCATTGCGGAAATTTAGAGAGGATCATAATATATGTAATATTTATTTTATATTTTTATAAAAAATTATTTATTTGATTTGAACGTTACAAAAGAGGAAGTTTATCGACTATTTTAAGGTTAATTTTAAATTTAATATAATAAAAATATGTTTTAAATTAGGGAAGAATTTCACCTTGTATGATTATATACCCGAGGTTGTCTTATCTTTTCTTTTAGATGGCCACCTGTTCTCCTGTGACCGCCGAAAATTAAAAAAAATAACACGTAGATAAAGATTGAAAAAGGGAAGAAAAAAAAAAGGGAAAAAGACAATTTCTTGGGTTTGGCAATTGAAGACCCTTGAAATGGACGGAACATGCGGTTGAGTAAGTCATGATCCACTATTTCTTACCTGTTTGAACCAATTCCAACTATGGAAACGTGCATATTAAATATTTTTAACAATTTGCTTTATAAAAATAATAACATTTAATTCTATCCTCGATCGAATTCAAATTAGCAAGTTGGCCGACAACCGAACAAGGATGAACGTAATGACTGAAATTTTCACTTACGACATCGTATTAATTTATTTATAGCCACTACATATTATAAGGCTGTTGCATCGTGGGTAACATTTTCGTTGTTCCGACTTCTGAAGTCTTTTTCTATAACCGAAAAGTATAAATTAAGCCAACTCTAAACTTTTTTTTTATACAGGGAAAACAATTAAGTCGTCGTCCTGAAACAATAAATGAAATCAAGTAATCAATCAACCACTAGCCTGATCTCCCCTTCCCCTAGTAAGTAAGAAACTGTACGAGTGGCATATGTTACGTAATACGTATAGTAAATCCTTTTAATGTCTCTCTTTTTTTTTTTTGGATCATTAATAAACAGAACTATAAGGATAAGACAGAGGCATGAAATCTGTAAATTTACTTGACAAGGTCAAGGTGGCGAAAATACAATAGTAAGCGATACCCTGGTAGGTGGAAATGCATATGGGTTTGATAGATGTGGTGGTCCTGTTTCATCTTCCACTTTATGAATTTTGACAGAACCTCCAGGAGCCATATTGTTTTCTTGTATTGGTGGATAATGACAAGGAGAAGGCTTGATAATAGAGTCTAGATAGGAGATTGTCATGGACAGGTTGCATTTTCAAGATTTTTCCTGATAAATAAGTGTAAATAGTACTCACTAAAGGCATTAATCTGCCTTACATGTTATGCATGTACTCCCATCTGAAATTATTGTATGTAAGGCATGGAAAAGAGCTATTCACTTTTGAAGATTTCTAATCGTTTTCAAGCAATATTGCGTATCGGACCTTTGTTAGTGGGGTCCTAAAATATATGGTGCTAGTGCTACAAACTGAGACGCAACCAAAAGAGAAATGTTCATTGTGCTTTTCCAATTGCAAGCTCAACGGGGGGGAAAAAAAAGGCATGGATCGGTTATGAATATCTAAGCATAAGGAATAGTATATATCTCCTGTGAGTTCAGAATAGAGTTTGATTGCCTGGGGTTTAAATGCTTGAAAGAGTTCGTCGTGTTAAACTATATGATTGAAATTATATAAGTACTGAAGTATAGAAGGAACATGATAATAAAATTATATATTCTGAATAATAATTGCATTCTAGACTAAAGAATTACAAATTTAAAAGTGATTGATTAAAAAATTAATAAATAATTTTTCTATAATCTTATAAAGATTTTTTATATATTTTCTCTTTTTAAGATTATGATACTAATTTCTATGTTAAATCTCACATATGAAACTTAAAACTTTTAGAACCTAGCGTGAAAGAAATAGATAAGTTTGATATTGAATTATTTCTGAGTGGGTGGGTACTATTAAATTAAAGAAAACCCATATGTAAAATCTATAGTTGGAACAATTCAGATTGTCATTGTCAGCTCACAGATATTATCTGCTTTGGGTTACCCATTGGGCTAAGGTCCTCACAATTTTGCTCTTCCCGCTTCTAAAAAAATGCATCCATAGGAAAGAGGTATTAGTAGCTTTATAAGACGTACTTTGTTCTCCTCTTTAATCAATGTGAGATTTCACAATCCACTCCCCTTAAAGCCTGTTGGTCCATGGTTGTTATCATTCAACATTATCTGCAAATCATCTTCACTGTCACTATCTTCCTCCTCCCAATCTTCTTCTATGCTAGGCCCTAAGGAAGGTGAATTGTGAGATCCCACATTGGTTAGAGAGGAGAACGAAGTACGTCTTATAAAGGTATATATACCTCTTCCCCATAGACGCGTTTTCTCGAGTGCAGGAAGAGCAAAACAGTGAAGGCCTTAACCCGATAGGCAACCCAAAGCGGACAATATCTATGGGCAAGTGATCTGGGCTGTTACAAAAGGTATCAAAGCTGGTTCCCGACCTGTTGTGCTAGTATAGACGCTGGGCCCTAAAGAGGGTGGATTATGAGAACCCACATCGGTTGGAGAGGAGAACAAAGTATGTCTTATAAGAGTAGAAAATTATGGATATCTCTTTCTCATAGATGCGTTTTTTTCGTATGCGAGAAGAGCAAAACCTTGAGGGCCTTGACCCGATAGACAACTCAAAATGGACAATACCTACGGAGGAGTGATCTAGATTGTTACAATAGTAATGTAAGCTTACACCCTAACTTAAAAGTTATTCCTATTACAAAGCTTTCGACATCAATTCCTCTATTAATTGAAACAATTAATACTTCTAATATTTAATGATTAAAAAATTCAATTGGTTCGGCCCAATTCAATTATAAAAATTTTGAATCATTTAATTTTTTGTTTTTATTTTTATTGTTAAATATGAATCATTTTATTAACTAATTAGTCAATTTTTGTTAATTAATATGTTCTTATAAACTAAAATAAATCAATTAATTTTTATTTAACAATTTTTTTCAATTAAACTTCAATTCTTTGATAAGTAAGAATAATCTTATTTAATTATATTTTAAAATTTAAAATTTAATTTAATTTTTAGCCGATTTTATGACGGTCTAATACTGATTGAACCTTTTAAATCTTAAATATATTTTTTTATTAGTTTACTTTTGACCAGGTTTTTAAAACATTGCTAATATCTCATACTAAAAGTAAAAATATTTACTTAGGCCAATAATTTATTTTTATGTTAGTAATAATTAAATTAAAGTTGTTTCATATTATGTTTTTACTTTTATATAATTAAATATTCCTCCTCTTTATGTTACCCAAAGAAGAAGAAAAAAAAAGAGAGGAGACATTCTTATTAGTGAAATTTCAAAATTCATTAGTCTTTCTTTTCTATTTTGGCTTGTATTTTACCAAATGACATATAGGCTTCTGTTTTTCCCTATGACTTCAAAGGCTATTAAACGATTTGAACCTTAACAGAAAAAATGTGCAAAGCCGCTTATGAAGCCTAGGAGAAAGTAGCACTTGGGAAATGGAAGGGATTATGATTTATGATGGTGACTGAACCCACCCTTTATTACAGACTTACATCACTATATTTTTAGCTGAATTTAGAACAGAAAATTGCTTCTCTGGAAAGCATACCATATTCGTATTGCATAGATTCCTAGTCCACTTGCCACTGGCGTTGAGGAATTAAACCCATAGGCCCTACTTGCTTGAAGCATGTTCAGGAGTAGTAGGATTTGGGAAAACTATAATTGGTAGTTTAAAATAGACTCTTATTCGTATTGCACTAATTCTGGGGAACATGAAAAGAGAATTCAAGGTCAGCATATGTTTACGCAGTACGTGTGCTGCTTATCTGTTTCCTACTAACTAAGCTGTTACCTCCCTGTTTGTCATTCCAAGTTAAGTAATCCAATGGAAAGTAAAAATGCCTATTCAGTGATTTCTTTAATTTGTTCCTTAAGGCTTAAACTGTTCTTGTGTTGAATTTACCCTTTATTAGTTTTTGGAAGATTAAGCCCTTACCATTATCATTCTTTCCTGTTTTAATCCAACTATTCTTTGATTATTGAATTGATCAGCTTTTTAAAAAAAAAATTTAAAGTGTTATTTGTAATATTTGAATTGAGAATTGTGCGACTTCTTTTTGTGAATGTAAAAACAGTAATCAATTAATCTACATTCTTGTATTGTAATATACATTTAGTTTTTTTGTTATATTGAATTGCACTAATATTCGTATTATCAACGTTTTAAAAACTAAATAGGAAATTAAGCCAGTAAAACAAGAAGTTTAAGGTTTAAAAAGATTCAACCGATATTAAAACCGTCACAAAACTAGCTAAAGATTTTGATAAAATTAAGAAATTTAAAATATAATTGAAAGAAATCATCTTTGCCTAGTAAAATATTTAAAGTTTATTTGAAAAAATATTGTTAAATTAATTTATTTTAATTCATAAGAATTTATTAATTAATAAAATTAATCAATCAATTAATTAATTTTTAAGAACAAGAGTTATTAAAATAAATTGAACTTAGAAGCTAAAAGTTAAATTGAAAAATTAGATGACTCAAGATTTTTAAATTGGTTGAATTTTTTAATCTTGAATATTATATATATATATAATAAATGTGAAAAATAAAACTTTGTTAATAGCTAGCGTATTTTACCTTTTTCAGGAGCTAACTCTAATACGGAGGACTATCGGTATATTGGTGGGGGATCTTATAGTATTTCCTTGAATCTAAACAAATGTCAACAAACTCTCCGAATAAAGCTACCGGCATTGCGGAGGATGATGCACAAGAAGACATCCATTCCTGGGATGTTTGGTCGCATATATCTCCCATTTGTTGTTTTTAGCTACGGATTCATGCGGGATGATGACTTACAGTTAAAAGTAGATTGTAAATGTGATCGAAAGGAATGTACAGTTGGGTTGGGTTAAAAGGATAAGGAAAGAGTCAGTGTGCGAAGGGCATCTTCTCGTCAGGAGAGATCACAAGAAATTGATAGAATGCCAAACCTGCAAAAGCAAGCTCAAACCAAAGTACTGTTTCTTTACCTTCACCTGTTCTGCACCACTTTAAACTTTGCCTCCCATGTGAAAGTGTGTATATGGTACAGCAGCTTAACAACTCAGATTAATAAATATGGTAATTATGGTTATACACAAACAGGTGGTAACAGTTATCGAGAATTTCCGAGGAAATATCACGAGTTAACATCAATGCACAGAGGATGGGTGTGTGTATATGTGTTGTGGGGGTGTGACTGCTACCCTTTTAGACCGGAAGCTAATGCTTATCAAAAACCCTACTAGGGTTAATGGGGACCTCTCTCTCCTCTCTTTCATCATTTATTCAGATGAAAGGTCCTCATGCTGTCTCTTTTATAGTCATTTCATTTAAGCTAAACTATGTTTCTCGTGTTTTTGTACTGCTGCCTTGGTAATATTTTAAATTGATGTTTAGTGGAATAAGTGAAACTGTTATGTACAGTAGGGCTACTTAGAGCTACAAAAGAGAGTTAGGACCACACTCTACCATGGAGAACACCCAACTCAACTCAACCACACTGTACAACCAACCCATCACATATATGATCGATATACTCCGACTTACTTGGCGGTTAACCAATAACGGAAGAACTGTATCTGATAATCAGTTCTTTGCATTACAGGTGTTCTAACCTGCGATTTTGAGCGATGGATGGGGGCTTCTGGGTTTGGTAATTTAGGACATGGGAGCCCAAAACAACACCACATATGATCATGTTAAGAAGCATCAATGAAGGGTCCCCATCAAGTAGTGGCATCCCTTTCACGAGGATGATAATGGTAACAACTGTCATGCCCCATAGTCTAGGACCAAAGGGAGCTTAGATTGCTAGACAAAATTCATACCAGGGCAACATGTGCCTAGTGTTTAAGATTTTTTTTCTTTTTCCCTTTTCAAGAGTATTGTAATGCAAAATGGAGGGACTATTCCAAGTGGACCCATATGTAAGGGGAAGGGGACACATGCAAAATCAACCAGATAGCTGAGAAGGAACTTGAATGGAAGGAGGCGAGGATACCCATATAATTCCTCTTGAATATAATATATATATACACATGAGCACATCAAAGTGGGGCCAATACTTGCACAACATTTGCAGCTTCACCATAACAGAGGAGTATCAGAAGTAGCAGCACAGCAGCAACAACAGTATTACATACACATTACACTATAACAGTCCAAAGAGCCAAAGCCACCGCCACAAGCCGCCTCCACCGCCGCCACCACCACCACCACCCCCAGTCTCCCAAATTCTACTGTATAACCCCACACTAGTAGTCTAATTATACCCCACTCTCTGCCCACCTCTTTCCTGCTCTGAGAAACCGTTGAGCCTCTCTGGCTGTTACGTCGCTTTCCCTCTCTTCATTAGATGACACATAGCCCATAGGTAGCTAGCCCCCTCATTTATTCATGTTTTGTGGTACCATATTCATATACATCTCTGTCTTTGATAGCTTTTTACTATTTAGTATTTATTAAATATATACATACACCACACTACACGCACAAAGTATCATCTTTCTTCCACACTCTGCCAAGCTGTAGCCACTCATACTCATGCGTCTCCTACCTTTTATTCAATGTTTCTCTAGCGAACCTGGAACTCCAAAACGGGTCCTTCCTCATCCTTTGCTTGTACGTTAAAAAGTATGGTTAAAAGTGAAGGCTTAACGGTGAAAACCATATAACGGTGAAAACCATATTTGTCTTTTCACCTAAACAAGAAAACAAAATATTATTTTTAGAAAAACATCGATTGAATTTTACATCCTTCGGATCACCATCCTCATATATCAAATTACATAAAAAATCAAAATAAAAACATTCTTCGTCTTCCTCAACCTTGGGAGCTTCGCAACTAACAACTGTAAAGTATAACTGGGGAAGTTTAGTGAATCAAACTGCCAAACTTTTACTAGGCTGTCCATCTTTGGTCGGCATCTGCTATTCATTCTTTTTATGATCTTAAACTTTTTTGTGGTCTTCCCTTTTTTATGTCACCTTTTCTTTAATAATTGTTTTGCAATAAAGGGCTTGTCATAATTCCTTGATATGCTTTTCCCGATTTCACCTAGTGCTTCCAAAAGCATCCTATACCTATTAACCTAATCGCTCCTCATTCCTAACTTCTAAGTTTTTGTCAATAATTGTCAGTACCGGTCCAACTTCATCAAAATTCCATCCGAAATAGGAAAAAAAAGTAACTAAGTTCATCTCGTCAAATTAAATTTAAATTATCTTATTTGGTTCAAAGAAATTACATGGAGTCATAAGGGTATTCTTTTTTTGGATAATTTTAAAATTTGAGATTGAAAATCAGGGATTAATTCAAATTTATAACCTAAGTGTCTAACCAACCCAAAAGTCGTACATAGGGAGAACTTAAATACGATAGCTACCAAATTGATCAACATGGAAACAAAAAGTGAAAATGATAGACAAAATAAGATGGCCTGGCTAGCTAGATATATAGATAGCGTACCTCTGGATCTGGTGATGTTTCTTTCATAGCTAACTTATCGTGGGGGATCTAATGACAAGTATAATGCCAGATGATGGTGGTCCATGTTAAATCGAGTGTGGAATACCCCCCCTTTCCCCTTCTTTTAACAATACAAGTATTAGGCTACGCACCCTAATATAAATTTGTATGGCCAAGGACTATGAAACTTCGCCCTCAAACAACCTAACTAGCTCCGCATTAGAACTTTGGTACAATAGACATAAATAATGATAATTAGTTTCGTATTCAAAACACCATTTATGTTTTCTTTTGTAAGAGATATTATTAATTCTAGAGGACAAGTCTTAGAGCAACTGGTAAGGTCACAAGATTGAATCACGGGAATAACTTTTTTGTAAAATACTTAAAAGACTCGTATAATTAATAACTTTCCCTTAACCGCTATAAAGCTTAAAACCTTATGTTATGAGATTTGCCCTTTATATTATTAACCCTAGATCAACTCCTTTACTCCTTTTCTTTACCTATCAACGTTATTCTCCTTGAAGCATAGTAGCAAATAATCCTTTTTCTTTCATTCATGCTGGATTTTCTTAACGAGTGCACAAGGTATTTTACAATGTTAGGGCACGCTTTTTTTAAATTTTTTTTGGTGAGAGTTGGGAGTTCAGATCTTCTATACCCAAAAAACTAGTGAACTCAAGAGTTGAGGGTGGTGGAAAGTGGGATAATGCTAGGTAGGTATTGAAAGTGAAACTAGTTTATAATTGAACTTTTACTGATTATGAGTGATCAAAGCATGATCCACGTATGCACTTTGATAAACACATACAAAGAAGTGGGGATCTCAAGGGTGTGGACCCGAGCCATTGTGGTAGGAACTAGGAAGAGAAAATTATTAGTAATATAATTAATAAAAATAAAAGACGTTTTAAAAATATAATTTTAAGTATTTAAAATAATTACTTTATGACTTTTTTCATTAAATTTCAATAATTATTAAGATAAGATTAGAACAATAATATAAATTTATTATATAAACAGATAATTACATTGTAATATTTATTCGCACAATAGACAAATAATAAATCTTTTTTTTGGAGATCTAACTTCATGAATGCTATTTTTATAATTTTAGTCTTGTTGTAATTCTTTTAAATTACTTTAAACTTTTGATATTATAAGTTGTAAAAAGATTTATCTTGAAATTATTTTAAATTTTTTGATTAAAATATTATTACAATCAAAACCAGAATAGTTATACACACTTTATTTGATAAGGAACAGTTAATCTTGTAATGATATATATTAACTTAATAAATACGTAATAAAAAATCTCTTTTTATAAAAAAATAGCTTTAACATAAATTTAATATATAAATAGAGTAAAATTACATAAAAATTCCTATTTTTACTCCTAATAATATTATAAGTTAGAGGAAACTGAAAAAAAAAAAATATAGTCAACGTAATCAGTGTGTCACGAATGATCAACTTTAAAAACCTATAGTCAACATATTCAGTGCCTCACAAATGATAAACTTTACCGATTGCTTTAAGACTCGTCGACAAACAAAACAAAAGTCATATAAATACAAGTTTGTACTGTTCAAATTGAAGTAGAAGTAGAGAACAAAAAGGTGTACCCAATGTCAAGTCCTGCTTTAACTACAAGGACCTCCAAGTTCCTTATCAATTCCACTGGTCCTGAAAAGGAAACTGGAAATGATACCCAATGTGGCGATATCATCACCTTCCCTGTACTACCCTAAACAGCCTGCAAATGGACCCTCATCTCGTACTGCATACTTGTATATTTATATGTATATTGATTCCACCCCACCGGAATATATATAAAACAGAAAAAGGCCATCACTCGGCCTTTTCCTCTTAACATGATTAAAGAGAAAGTCGTCCTTGTCCATGTAATCGCGTCAATCCATAAGAGTAAAACATCTTGCAGTGAAGCTTGAAGAAGATTATGTTATACTTCTTCTTTTAAGTGTTCCTCCAACCCAACAGTAAATACTCTAGGACAAAGTGGAGGCAGTACTATTAAGAAATGTAGTTTAGGACTCCTTGCACTTTTGAGCTCGAGCTTTACTGAATTGGAAAGGTCCTTGTGTCTTCAACATTGCGGCCCAGATATACAATACAGGCCTAAATCGAAGACATTTTGTTTCTGCAGAAGAATAAAGACCAGACCAGCTCACTTGCCCAACCCAATAGATTAAACATGGAATGCCTTTTTCGTATGTTGAGTAAGAAAAAACCATAAGGCCTTGTTTGGTTGGCATGGATTCTTGCTTGGGAAAGTAATCTTTTTCTTAAAATTTATATTATTATGTTTGGTTCATTTTTTTGGGTAGTTAGAAAAGTAAAAACTTTCCCAATCTAGGGAAAGTAGTAGCACTTTCCTTGGATTCTAAATCCCACTATTCCCTTGGTATTTAGATTACTTTCTTTAGGAATTTAATCTAAACAATAGACTAGCCAATTTAACCCTTCCTTCCGTCTCAACTTTACGACAACTCTTTTATAATAATAAGGAATTTAATAATAATAATAATAATAATAATAATAATAATAATAATAATAATAATAA
>JAOQMS010000004.1:4392812-4410272 GCA_027563885.1 Erythroxylum longipes | reverse complement strand
AACATTTAATAATATAACTTGTATTACAAATTAACATTATTTAACGATTTCAATTTTTATTTGATAGGGATATAAATAGAAATACAAGTCAAAATTAAATTACATTCCATGAAATACTGATGCATACCAAACATTATAATAAGAATTCACCCAACTTTCCTATCAGAATTTTTATAGGTATCCAAACATGTAAATATCTTTACTTTCCATAGATTTATTTTCTCAGGAATCATATTCCAAATTCACTTTACTTTCCCGTCAACCAAACGGGGCCTAAATGTATACTTCAAATTCCTATTTTAAAAAGCCTATTGTCTTATTTTGTTTTCCATTTGATTTCATGTCTGTGTACGAACCGATCTCATTGATGAAATCAATTTTGGATGAAATGGAAGCTTCATAAAATATTAATAGAGACAATAAATAAAGAAAATTGATTTTCTAAAATAAAAATAAAAAAGTCACAAAAATGATTCCTATGAAATTTTGTGCAATGTTTTAAAAAATTGAATCAAAAGTTAAACCGATAAGGCAAGAGGTTTAAGACTTTAAAAGTTTATTTAATGTTAGACTGTCGTAAAACTGATTAAAGGTTAAATAAAATTAAAAATATGAAATATTATTAAAAGAGATTGTTCTTATTCATCGAAGAATTTAAACTTTAATCGAAAACAGAGATTCTTAAATAAAACCCTTATTTCATTTTAATTAAAGCCTACAAAATATTAAAAAGGAGCCCCGTGGTCACTAAAGTCAAGGAATAAATATCAAAGTTGTGGCGATAAGACTCCACTCTTGAACAAGAATTGAATACAATGTGCATAAGTGAATATGATGATATGACTTCTCTTTTAGCGGCAAGTGACTATGATTTGCTTTGGACCAACTTCACCCCAAAAAGGCCCACAATTGTTTCATTTTTTTGACTTTTGTAACTGAAAAATCTCGGCTCAACGACTTTTCAAAAGGCGACTTATGAGGCGTTTTCTGAAGGAGTCAATTGAAGAAAGTTGTGAGAATTTTCTTACTTACCATATTCTTTGTGGAAGATATCGACACATTTTCCCTTGCATTTCATCGGAATGTCAACAACTTTTCCTTGAAGTTTACGCATAGTCCAAGTTATATTTTATTTACTTTAACCACCTTGATCCTTAGTTTAATTTTAGTTGCTGTAAATTGCCAACATTCGTTAAACGCGGGATTTGGAAAAATTCAATGTATACAATTTTATCCTTAATTGATGAAAATACTGTTTTTAAATGACTAATAAAAATTTCTCTTTTAATTATAAGATTGATGAGAAAATTATAAATATTATATTGAAATTCATATTAATTATTTACTATTAATTAATTATTTGTCTAAAAACATTTTTTAAAATCTATATCATTATGGTTTTCCCTTTGATATTGGACACAATATTTTTTCCTCCCAAAGTTGTTGTGCCCTTTTTATTTATTGAACAGATAGACTTTTATAAAATAAAATTAAAATAAAGTAAAAAAAAAAAAGGGTGATTTGTCACCTTAAAATTGGTACGATAGACATGGTGGGTCACACCAAAGGAGGAAGATTTGTATCGTATGGGATAAAATTCTATTCAGCCAGGCCTTTAGGTTAGGATACGAAGGAATTATTCGGAAATTCCCCCTTTTACCTTCGAATAAATCGGACGGCCTTGGATGTCCCATCACGTTGACCTCGCCTTTTGACTTGCCCGTCTCGTCCTATTCGTGGCTTATTCATACGGTAATATGCCGAACTTGAAATTCCAATGGTTGCGCCTCCGTCCAGCCTGTTGCAACTTGGCACGTGTTCCCACCGTACTTTTTTACCCACAAAATATTCGTCTCCGTGGTCTCGCACGCAGTGACCACCACCGCACCTCACGTCCAATTCCCGAATCCAATCTGAGGGACGGTTGAATGAATATAATAAAGAATGGAAAATAAATATAATTATTATAAATATGATAATTAATTAATAGAAAATAATGATCATATTATTTATTAAAAATATTAAAAAATTAAAATTGTTATATTTTAATTAAATAATAAATCATAATTTAGTTAATTATAGTTTAATTAATTAAGTAACCAATTATTATTATTCATTCATTTCCTATTGATTTATTCGTATACCCCTTAACTAATAAGTAATAAACCCCTAAGTCATATTCAGATTTTAATTTTCGTAGATATTTTTATTATTTATTGTATTAATGAATTTGTATTTTAATAAAAATAAAAATTTAATAATTTAAGTAACTGTTAGTTATGTAGGTCTAACTGATGATTGAGACATCCCGTATTTTGTTTAATTACCAAAGAAACTGATAAACTAAAACGATACAGAAGACAAGTCGAGCTCTATTCTGTGTGAGGGTACGGACTGGTGGATCATTTCTTACACGCCAAATCGAGCTCATTCGAAGTGACAACTAACATTTAATACATGCAAGTGTTGTGTCGTGTCGTACCCAAAAACAGAAAGTAAAATTATGATCTTAAAAAATATAAAAAATGGAATATAGTAAATATGTCTTAATTTTGTTTTTTTTTTGTATAATATAATAATAACAGTAGTTTGTTTTTCCATTTGTTGTTTCCCTATAAAAGCGGTTCTTTCTCTTAACATATTAAATGTCCAAGCCTGCGAGAGAACATAACCGTGGAGGCAACTGTTGCAGAGGTTGGAGTGAGAAAAGGTTGAAACTTCAAACAGAGAGGGATAGAGAGTTTTCAAGAGCAGAGAAGAGAAGAGCACTCACTGACGCTTTTGTTAGAAGGAGAGAAGTTAAGAGAGAAAGCAGAGTAGGGGTTGATAGACCGTGGAATCTAAAAGAATCACACACTCAGTGTTTTGGGCTTTGGTGGGTTTGTTCACCTCTAAGCTTTACCCTGCCACCCTTAACTATTGCGTGCTTCGTACGGTCTATCTACCCTAATCTGCAGAACCTAATCAGCCCTTTTCACGACTCAAGTTCACAAAATAACACGCCCCATCATCATCTCAGTCCAGTTTTCGGTTTGTTTGTAACTCTTTCTCTAGTGTTCTCTATTGTCTTTTCCCTTTGCCGTTTTCCTTTCTGATTTAATTAACGCCAGTCTGGTAATTTTTCTGGGGTCAGTTTTTATGTGGTTTTGGATTGTTTAATTATACAAAGTTGGTATCTTTATTGGAGTTCTGAGTGTTGTTTGGGTGTTTGTATTCAGTATAAGACATAATGGAGGGTGGGAATGGGGATTCTGGATCCTACTGGCTTGATGCTTGTGAGGACATTCCTTGTGACCTAATTGATGGTTTTGTGGACTTTGATACTCCAATAGTTAATGATTCAGTGGATAATAATGCTAATCAAGACAATCTCGTTCATGATTTCTTTGGAGGTATTGATCGCATACTTGATAGTATTAAGAATGGTAGTGGCCTGCCTCCATTTGCTGACTGCACTAACCACAGTAACGGTGCTGGAACTATCTTGGGGAATGCAATTCAAGTTTGTGGTGTTGAGGAGGGTTCCTTTGACAATGGAGGGTCTGCGGATTGCAAAACTGAAGTTGAGGGCTTTGTCTTACAATTAAGCAGTGAGAAGGGCCTTTTTGAAAGGCGAAGAAAGCTGGAGAATTGCAATAATGTGGTGAATGCTTTGGATGGAAAAGGGGAGGAAAGATTGTCTGATAACTCTGTCAAAGAGAATGGGAGCAAGTGTGAACTTGAGAGGTCAAGGGAAGGAGATTTTTCTAGTGAAGAAAGGTTCAGTAAAAGGGCCAGGCATAGCGTTCAGGGATATGAGAGACTGTATTCGTGTAGAGGGCACTATGATCCCAGCGATAGGGAGAGAGGCTCTGGCAGGAAGAGGACTCGCGATTGGGATGAGATGGATAGGAGGGATAGGGATCATAGTCGGAGAAGAGATCGCTATGGTTGTGGTAAAAGGAGAGATGGTAGAGACAGGGACTGGAGAGATAAGGAACCCAGAGGTTATTGGGAGAGGGATCATTCAGGGTCGAATGGAATGGTTTTCCGCTTAGGAAGTTGGGAAGCGGAACATAAAAAAGAAGGAAAGGAAACAATTGATAAGAACCATGAGTACAATGGGAAGCCTGAGAATAAATCTGAGGAAGCTAAGGAAAAGGTTCCTGAGGAGCAAGCCCGTCAGTATCAATTGGATGTTCTTGAACAGGCGAAGAGAAAAAACACTATAGCTTTTCTTGAAACTGGAGCAGGGAAGACACTCATTGCTGTACTTCTCATCAGAAGTGTTTGCAATGATTTACAAAAGCAGAACAAGAAAATGCTTGCTGTATTTTTGGTTCCTAAAGTTCCACTTGTTTATCAGGTGCCTTGTTGTCTTCCAGTTTTCCTTTAGCGACAATTTTTAACAATTTCAATTAGTTTATTAATGAAAATTATGTGGGGATTGTTCTGCTTCTCTTGTCAAATGACAGCAAGCTGAAGTTATTCGTGACCGTACTGGTTATGAAGTGGGCCATTATTGTGGCGAAATGGGCCAAGATTTCTGGGATGTTCGAAAGTGGCAACGGGAGTTTGAAAGCAAACAGGTATATTTTAGGTGCTTCTCATTTTGTTATCATTCATATCTTTTCATTTATGCAGATGTTCAGTAGATATCATCAAACATATTGCAACAAGTTTTGGCAATTATTTTTTAATTACCAAATGATTGCTCAATTGTTATAGTCTTATTTATCTTTGTTGGTAACATGATTTGTTCCTCTTTGATACATGCATTGCAGGTGTTAGTGATGACAGCCCAAATTTTGTTGAACATTCTGAGGCACAGCATAATCAAAATGGAAACTATTAATCTCCTTATTTTGGATGAGTGTCATCATGCTGTGAAGAAGCATCCTTATTCTTTAGTGATGTCTGAGTTTTATCATACCACTCCAAAGGAGAAGAGGCCATCTGTATTTGGAATGACTGCTTCACCAGTTAACTTAAAGGGTATTAATTTGATAATGATTAATGATTTCTCTTCCAGATTTTTTGTTTCTTTTTGGGCTACTTTTGCATATCATGAGCATCTATTTGATCAGAAATTCAGTAGACTAGCAAGAATTTTGTCTTGAATTGATGTTATGTTAAAGTACGATTCACTACTCATTTTTTGTACTCTTTAGGTGTTTCAAGTCAGGTTGATTGCGCAATAAAGATTCGTAATCTTGAAAGTAAATTAGATTCCATAGTTTGTACAATAAAAGATCGCAGAGAACTTGAAAAGCATGTGCCAATGCCCTCAGAAGTTGTAGTGGAATATGATAAAGCAGCTAGCTTATGGTCCCTTCATGAACAAATAAAGCAAATGGAAGTGGCTGTTGAAGAAGCTGCACAATCAAGCTCCAGAAGAAGCAAATGGCAATTTATGGGAGCTAGAGATGCTGGAGCCAAGGAAGAGCTGCGTCAAGTTTATGGTGTCTCTGAAAGAACAGAAAGTGATGGGGCCGTTAACTTGATTCAAAAGTTGAGAGCTATCAACTATGCACTTGGTGAGCTGGGTCAGTGGTGTGCTTACAAGGTACCAGAATTTGCTAGATGCTCTTTTATTTTATTTGTTTGGAGTGGCAAGGTGAACATGACTTGTTCTTTTTTTAAGGTTGCCCAATCCTTTTTGACGGCTTTACAAAATGACGAGAGGGCAAATTATCAACTTGATGTCAAGTTTCAAGAGTCCTACTTGGAAAAGGTTGTGTCATTGTTACAATGTCAACTGAACGAGGGTGCTGTTACAGATAAGGATACAAAAGTTCAAGAGAATGTGAATGTCATTGCTCAAAATGGCACTGATCCTGATGAGATTGAGGAGGGAGAGCTACCTGATAGTCATGGTGGGTCTTGTCATTTTGTCCTTGTTCACATAATATCTTGTCTATTTGATGGAAAAACAATTTTTTTTTTTGTTTTTTTAAAACCAAACTGTTTAAGCATATTGTATTATAGACATGCAGCTATCTTTTGCTTAGTTTTATTTATCAGTCAATAAGCTTTTCTCCAATTAGGTTACCTTGTATATTTTATACTCATGTTCTCTATGGTTTAGTTGTCTCGGGCGGAGAACATGTGGATGTGGTTATCGGAGCTGCTGTAGCTGATGGAAAAGTCACCCCAAAGGTGCAATCGTTAATTAAAGTACTTCTGAAGTATCAGCACACAGAGGATTTTCGTGCAATTATCTTTGTTGAGCGAGTGGTGGCTGCTTTGGTTCTTCCTAAGGTTATATGCTTGCACAGATATATTTGGCCTTTAAGACCTGGTACCCTCTTATTTTCTTATATTACCTTGTTATGTTTACTTTTTGCTGAACTTGCAGGTATTTTCAGAGCTTCCATCTCTGAGTTTCATCAGGTGTGCAAGTTTGATTGGGCACAACAATAGTCAGGAAATGCGGACATGTCAAATGCAAGATACAATTGCCAAATTTCGAGATGGTCGTGTATGTCCAAAAGCCAATGTGATGCATTTTTATTTTAAATATGATGCATTTGGTAAGGGAGATGTAAATGTTTGTGCCGATTGTGCAGGTGACTTTGTTAGTTGCGACAAGTGTTGCTGAGGAAGGACTTGATATAAGGCAATGCAATGTTGTTATTCGCTTTGATCTTGCAAAAACTGTTCTTGCATACATTCAGTCCAGGGGTCGAGCAAGAAAGCCTGGTTCAGATTACATATTGATGGTTGAGAGGTAGTATTGTCGGGTCTGACTCAGTGTTAAAGCCATCTCATGACTAGTAACAGATGTGGGCAAACTAAAATTTTTTACATCTCAGGGGAAATTTGTCTCATGCCACATTCTTAAGGAATGCTAGGAATAGTGAGGAGACCTTGCGGAAAGAAGCAATTGAGAGAACTGACATTAGTCATCTGAAGGACGCTTCAAAATTGATTTCCATGGACATGATTCCAGGAACTGTGTACCAGGTGGAGTCTACTGGAGCTGTTGTGAGCTTAAACTCCGCTGTTGGACTTATCCATTTCTATTGTTCTCAGTTACCCAGTGACAGGTGTGCTTAGAGATGAAATTTAAGATGGATACTAAAGCTAGTATCATAATAGTTTTGACAATAATTAAATTATTGCTCAATTATCCACGTTATTTTAGGTATTCAATACTTCGTCCAGAATTCATTATGGAGAGGCATGAGAAGCCTGGAGGTCCCACCGAGTATTCGTGCAAGCTTCAACTTCCATGTAATGCACCGTTTGAGAAACTTGAGGGTCCAATATGTAGTTCAATGCGCCTTGCGCAGCAGGTACAGTATTTACTCAGTATAGTTCTTCTAAATTCAATTTTCCTTTTTCATACTCTTGACTATCTTCTGCTTGGTTTTCAGGCTGTTTGTCTGGCTGCATGCAAGAAGCTACATGAGATGGGAGCATTTACTGACATGCTTTTGCCAGACAAGGGAAGTGGGGAAGAAAAAGAAAAAGTTGACCAGAATGATGAAGGTGAACCACTTCCGGGGACTGCTAGGCATAGAGAGTTCTATCCTGAAGGTGTAGCCGATGTACTTCAGGTTAGTTATTCCTGTATGTTGTATGGTTAATGATTGGTGATAAGACACAGATTTCTGGATTGATTCTCTTCTTTGTCTAGCAGGCACATGTTTAAATTTTGTCTAGCATGCACATGTTTAAATTTTCTTTGGCCTTTCAGGGAGAATGGATCTTATCTGGAAGAGATGATTACACCCCCAAAACATTTCATCTTTACATGTATGCTGTAAAATGTGTTGACATAGGCTCTTCAAAAGATCCATTTCTAACTCAAGTTTCAGAGTTTGCGTTGCTTTTTGGCAATGAGCTGGATGCAGAGGTGTGCTAGCTATCCCCAATCCTAGCATACTTGGGATATTTAAAGCACTCGTCTCTGACCCATTAATTCTTATAGGTCTTATCGATGTCGATGGATCTGTTTATCGCTCGAACCATGATAACTAAGGCATCCCTTGTCTTCAAGGGCCCAGTAGATATTACTGATAGTCAGGTTTGTTGTCAATTTAACCTTTAGACTGCTGATTAAACTATGTAACTATTACTTTTTGACATTCTGGCATCTGATGAATTTAACTCTGGTTTTGTTCAGCTGGCATCCCTTAAAAGCTTTCATGTAAGATTGATGAGCATTGTACTGGATGTGGATGTTGAACCGTCCACCACTCCATGGGATCCTGCAAAGGCATATTTGTTCGTACCTATGGTTGGCGATAAGTCTGTAGATCCTTTTAAAGAGATTGACTGGGATCTGGTTGGAAAAATTATTGGAACAGATGCATGGAACAATCCCCTTCAGAAAGCTCGACCAGATGTTTACCTTGGTACTAATGAAAGGACACTTGGTGGAGACAGAAGGGAGTATGGATTTGGGAAATTGCGTCATGGTATGGCTTTTGGACAGAAATCCCATCCAACCTATGGGATCAGAGGAGCTGTAGCACAGTTTGATGTTGTGAGAGCTTCTGGGTTAGTTCCTAGTCGGAATGTATCTAAAACACAGAATATGGAGTTGACAAAAGGAAAACTAGTAATGGCTGATAGTTGTGTTGATGCTAAAGATTTGGTAGGGAGAGTAGTGACAGCTGCTCACTCTGGGAAAAGGTTTTATGTGGACTCTATACGCTATGATATGACTTCAGAGAACTCATTCCCAAGGAAAGAGGGTTATCTTGGTCCTCTGGAGTACAGCTCGTATGCTGATTACTACAAACAAAAGTATGATTTACATTGATTTCTTCAGTCTTCATTTCTTGTTCCATTTTTCCCCACCTTCAGGTGTGGATTTAATTCTTGAATTCCTGATTGATTTTTATGGTGTGATACGAGGCTTGGATGGCCTGAATGTACCTTTGTTGTGCTTGAAGAGAGAGAAAAGCTTATCTCAGTCTATGATGGGAAGTAATGTGGTTATACAATATCAATACTTGGTCCCAAGTTCCTCATAGATTGGAGAAGCTTTGTTTCTTCTTGCATAACAAGCGTACATTTGGCTATCAAGTCTTCTATCTTTCATAGGTATGGAGTTGAGTTGATTTTTAAGCAACAATCTTTAATAAGAGGACGTGGTGTTTCATACTGCAAGAATCTCCTATCCCCTCGGTTTGAGCATTCGGAAGGTATTAATTTCTTTCTTCATCAGGAGCATAATATTTTATGTTTATTGAGGTCTTCACAATCTTTTATAATTTGCTAGAGCTAAGTGGACAAACTTTTTGTGCTTGTAGGAAATGAAGCAGAATCTGAGGAGATTCTCGACAAGACATATTATGTTTTCCTTCCCCCTGAGCTTTGTTTAGTGCACCCACTCCCTGGATCACTTATTCGAGGTGCTCAGAGATTACCCTCAATAATGAGGAGGGCTGAAAGCATGCTGCTTGCGGTTCAACTTAAGCATATAATAAACTACCCTGTCCCTGCTTCAAAGGTATCATGTTTATTTGATTGGGACAGATGAAAGAGAAAAAAAAGGCAGAATTGGGTTGTTTGGATAGAGATAGGTCATGAACAAAAACTAATTGATGAATCTGTCAATTTTCTGCAGATCTTGGAAGCATTAACAGCTGCATCATGCCAGGAAACATTTTGCTATGAAAGAGCAGAGCTTCTGGGGGATGCTTACTTGAAATGGGTTGTTAGTCGGTTTCTGTTTCTTAAACATCCCCAGAAACATGAGGGTCAACTAACTAGGATGAGACAGCAAATGGTGAGTAACATGGTTCTATACCAATATGCGCTTGATAAAGGACTTCAATCATATATCCAAGCAGATCGCTTTGCTCCGTCTAGATGGGCTGCTCCTGGTGTTTTACCTGTCTTTGACGAAGATACAAAGGATGGAGATTCATCCTTATTTGACCAGGAGAAATCACTTCCTGATCATAAAGCAAGAACAGATCATCCTGGGAATGTATATGAAGATGATGAAATAGAAGATGGTGAGCTTGAGAGTGACTCTAGTTCTTACAGGGTCCTGTCTAGCAAGACACTAGCAGATGTTGTTGAAGCATTGATTGGTGTTTATTACGTTGAAGGTGGGAAAAAGGCTGCAAACCACCTCATGAAGTGGATAGGAATTCAGGTGGATTTTGATGATAGTGGGCTTGAGTATACAATAACACCGTCTAATGTTTCAGAAGGTGTTCTTAGGAGTGTGGAATTTGACGCGCTAGAAGGTGCCTTGAATATTAAGTTCAAAGACCGGGGCTTATTAGTAGAAGCCATTACTCATGCGTCACGACCTTCTTCTGGAGTGTCCTGCTATCAGCGGTTAGAGTTTGTTGGTGATGCAGTCCTAGATCATCTCATCACCAGGCACTTATTTTTCACATACACAAATCTGCCACCTGGACGACTGACAGACATGCGAGCTGCTGCCGTAAACAATGAAAACTTTGCCCGTGTTGCAGTTAGACATAAGCTCCACGTACACCTTCGACATGGGTCCACTGCCCTTGAAAAGCAGGTTTGACTTTCTTCCCTGAGGGAAGTTCCCTGTTGGTGCAATGAGCTGACTGTTGTTTAGTGTTAATCTTGACATTGTCTAGTATTAATATTTCAGATTCGGGACTTTGTAAAGGAAGTTCAGGAGGAATTTTTAAAGCCAGGATTCAACTCTTTTGGTCTTGGAGATTGCAAAGCTCCAAAGGTTCTCGGTGACATTGTTGAATCGATTGCAGGTGCTATTTTTCTCGACAGTGGAAGAGACACTGCAGTTGTGTGGGAGGTTGGTTTCAGCTATTGACCCTGATTCAGTGCAAACCTTCTCATCTTTCTTGTGTCTTGCTGTTTACTGTGAGGATATTTCACATCAACGTATATTCTCACAACATTTTTGTTCAGGTTTTTCAACCTCTTTTGCATCCAATGGTTACTCCGGAAACACTTCCGATGCATCCTGTAAGGGAGCTGCAGGAACGTTGCCAGCAACAGGCTGAAGGCTTGGAATACAAAGCCAGTCGAACAGGCAATCTGGCTACTGTTGAAGTTTTCATCGATGGTGTTCAGATAGGTATTGCTCAGAATCCACAGAAGAAGATGGCACAGAAACTTGCTGCAAGGAATGCTCTGGCCGTTTTGAAAGAGAAGGAAGCAGCTGAAGCTAAGGAGAAGAATGATGAGAATGGCAAGAAGAAGAAAAATGGTAACCAAACGTTTACTAGACAAACCTTAAATGATATCTGCTTGCGTAGGAACTGGCCAATGCCTTCTTATAGGTGAGAAATTTCATTCATTAAGTTTTTCTTTTCCCCAGTCAAGTAATGATAAACAGTTTACTAATTGATACTCCTGCGGATTTCAGGTGTGTCAATGAGGGTGGCCCTGCACATGCCAAAAGGTTTACATATGCAGTTCGTGTGAATACAACTGACAAGGGATGGACTGATGAATGCGTTGGAGAGCCAATGCCAAGTGTTAAGAAGGCCAAGGACTCTGCTGCAGTTTTAATTTTGGAACTTTTGAACAAACTGTACTCGTGACATTCAATAACACGTCAGTGCTATATATTATTTGGGAAATCATTTGCTTTCTCTCGAAAGAGTTTAGCTACGTAAACATTGTAGTATAGAAACAAGGCCCCACCGTTCAAGGTTCTAATCATTTCATTCACAACAGAAAATCCATTGGTTTTTCTTGGTCCTGACCAAGCTGTCTTGTAAAAGTATTATCTTTCTTCAACATCAAGAAAAACCAACAGCACTTTGGTACAACACTTCTACTGTCACTCGGGAGGTAAAAATTCAGAAGAATTTAAAGCATTCTTACTAATCGTTCTGATGATAATGTTTCAAACAAGCAATGATACAAACTAAAAAGTGAAATGTCAATAAAAACCACTTATTCAAGTCCCCTCGGAAGAAAAGTTGCGGAAGGACAAACTTTCTTTACCGCCTTAGTGTGTGGAGAATGTACTCAGCATACAAGTCCCTGCAGTGCAATAATACGCAGTTCAGAACAACTAACTAGTACTTGATTAGCCAAGTAGCTTTCACCAGGGTATGCAAGCAAAAAGGAAGCAAAACTCACATTGAGTACTGAATGGCTTCAACAGCAGTGGTAGAAGGCAAAAATTCATCGACTGCAACTTCCTTGTTTTCGTTTTTCTTGTCTATTCAGAAATGTTAAAGAAACCAGCGTTTAAGCAAAGTTGGAAAACATTAAGTTGGAAGGAAAAGTAAATTTAAAAAGTTGATCACGAAATAGAGAAAGGGATACAGTCTTCAAAGAACCGGCGGATCTCAGAAAGGCGGTGAGGGGCCAGTTGGCTGATATCAGTGTAGTGCTTATATTCTGGATCATCAGCACATACTGCAATGATTTTGTCATCTTTCTCACCCTGAAATGGAATTTGACAAGGAGTAAATTCAGAGTTCAACAAGAAATCTATTTTTCAAATCAAGGGTTTAGTACTTTGGAACCCAATGAAGAACTACATGCTATTACCTGATCAATCATGGGCATGAGTCCAATGGCCCTGGCTCGCAGAAAACAACCAGGCAGGACAGGCTCCTGTCAAATTACCAATTAAGTGAGCAAATTGTCCAATTGAAGCTTACACATTCTGCCGCTGGATTATCAGACCAAAATGCCAGAGTACAATATTGCATTATCTTGAATTGGGATACTTGCCTGCATGAGCACTAAAACGTCCAAAGGATCATTGTCTTCACATAATGTGCGAGGGATAAAACCATAGTTATGAGGATATACCACTGACGAGTATAAAACACGATCGACCTATGAGAAGAAATGAGAGGAGAGAAATGGTGTAAAGCACAAGAAAAGTAAATATCAAATTAGAATGTTGAAGACGGATAATTAGTTTATACCTTAATCAATCCTGTCTTCTTGTCAAGTTCATATTTAACCTTGCTCCCTTTGGTGATCTCAACCACCTATGCATAATTTGATGGCAAGAAAATCAATCATTAGTATAGCCAAGTGCTTGGACATAATTATATCAAAACAGATATGCATTCGAGTTAGATACTAATAAATTGTTGCTTGGAGATAATGGTAAAGAAAAGAAGAAAATGGAGATTTCGGCAAGTCAACTCCTCCAAACTTCTACTTGATTTAGCATTTTGAGTTCCATTCCCAATGCCAACGATCCATTTCGTTTTAACCAGTTCCTACATTCATTTTGTTTTAAGTTCTACTATACGAAGTTGGAACCAGGACGTACAACGTTGAAAACGTTAGGGGCTCCAGGTCCTGCAAAACAACAATTTCACGTTGTGATTAATTACTGGCGCACATACTAAGACATTGTGATTAACTACTAGCGCACATACTAAGACAAAACAGAATAACTTGGTCATTTGAGCCGAGAAGGTACCAATCTCAAGATCATGCCAAGGATGTGCAGCAACAGTCCTTCTTGACAAAGTTGAAAGGATCCTCTCATTCAAACGAGGAGTTGGACGCTTTTCTTCAACTTCCTTTCTGTCAGTTTCTCTGCTCATCTTCAACCAGACTATTAAAAAGGAATTTCAATGCTTGTCAGCTGATGATGGATTGCTCAGCTCACAATAACCAGTTTAGCAAGGATCAAGTCAAGCGAGTCATAATAGGTAACTCTACGATGATTTCCCGTAAATTCAAAGAAAATCTGCCCAATGAAATGTTGATCCATACCATGTTAACGTGTTAAAGATAGACTTTTTTTTGCTTGACTAATGGACTGTCACATGCATTTCAACGAACTGAACTGTGAAAGGCCAGCAGGGCATTAATTTCACAGATCGAGTAAACACAATATATTGCTCGCAGATCAAGTCTATAATCATGTGATGACGATAGATCAGGTATCTTAGTGAATTTTCCAGCAGATGTCATCGAAGGCTCAGTTTCATAGCATATAGTTATTACATACAGAGCTAAAAGCATTGCACATTTCTTAGGAATGACAAGCTAACAATTAATGTTGTCCGTAGAATCCATATAAAAAGATGGTCCTAACAGCAAAAGACTGAGACTGCAAGATGCGTCTTTGAATGGAAACAGGCACATCCCATTCCCAATTCCAAGCTCTGTACTTTCACATCTTTAAACGAAGAAAGAGCCTTTACTCCTTCGCATCTAAACGAAATCGGACCAAAGTTCCAAACTTTACCAAAGACTACTAAAACATGTAAAATCCGATGGTTGATGTGCCATGCACGAAAGCCCGGAAACCCATATACGCTAAATCACAAGACTAAATGCGTCCTTCCCAACCCAAAAGGCATAACAAAAAGGAACTTCCATTGGAAACAGAGAAAAATAAACATACCTTGATCAGTTAAGAAGTAACAGAGGTGTTGACCAGCGAGATGAAAGTTGGGTAAAAGGGAAAGACTTAGGGGCAGTGATCCTAACCCAGCGCACAAGTGTCCTTATATACTTGTGGGAAGTGAGATACGTGCCACTTTTGTTTAAAGCATAGAAATAGTGATACAGAGGATGGGGTCAAATCGTGGAGATCCTGCCTTGTGTTTGCAGTCAAGAAAAATTAGTTGGATCCATCCAACATTCAGACTTCAATACTCAATAGGCCTTCTCTTCTTCGTTGAAATAATAAATAAATTACCAACTTGCGACCTTCTTCATATGGTATATGCCGAATATCACAAGTTGTGGAATGCTATTGGACAGAAATTATTAACTACATTGGATGACAGGATTGATTGTTTATTCTAGTATAAATAAGAACGCTAAGAACGTAGGACTTTTCAGAGTTTGTTTCTGGGAAAACTACTAGGCTCCAACTTATCAAACAAAAAAGGAATCTTTAGCATTTGTGATGCTCTTACAACTTTGTTACTTGGTGAACACCTAAAAGAGAAAAACTTTTGATTACAATCTCATCAAGTAAACAGGGAACGATCAGCCCTTTTTGTAGTTTTTTGATTAAGTAAAACCACGACAGGGATTTGATATTCCAAAGGTTGGAAACTTCGTCCTTTTTACACTATGTACACGTAAAGGTATAATTTCCCCTCGAAGACAATAATTCATTATCTTTTCATCAACAATTCAAAAGACAACGTGGTTCATTTCATCTTATCTTCTGATGAATAGCCTTCAAAGATTGAGTGCGTTGGTACGAGTAGGCATTGTTGATAAGAATGACTTCACTGTGACAGCTCAGCCGTTGAAGGTTAGGCCGTTGCCATTTTACGCTTAAAGTGTGAAAGGAGTCATTTTGGATTAGTTTTAGGTCCAGATGTGGAGGTGACATGTAGCCAAGATCAAACCGAGGAATCCCAAGTAAAAAATTGTACCAGTCCTGAGTTCACCTCGGGAGCATATGAGGTTTGTCCGCCACTGAGGACCTTTTCTCTGTGGGCTACAAATAGGACCTTTGAAGGCACTAGTTCAGCTGTTCCATGAATCGTTGTTCCTACGCTGTTCCGCTGCTAAAACGTCGACATTTTCATAAAACTCGTTGGGTCTGGCTTTGTTTTCGCCTAAGCCAAGCCGATGCCCCTCTTTCTTTTGATTTTGCTTCTCGCTTCAACTCTTTCCTTCTCCTTTTGGGTTAATTCATGGAACATTTTTATCCGTCCTAAATCGAGTTTCAGTATTCTTAAAGGCTGAGGTATGCTCATTTTGGACAAAACTTCTTAATTTTGTTCTCCATCAACAATTAACTAGTACAGTAGATATGCCCCTTTCTTTCTTTTGATTTTGCTTCCTGCCTTTACCGATAATGCTTGATTGGTAATAATTCTTCTCTCTTTTGCTTGTGTTCTTGTAGTTCTTCTTCTCGTTGGGTTAGAGCTCAAGAGCATCTGTAGTTATTCCGAAGGTCAGGACTTTCAGTGGCATATCAACAACATCGAGACCAACGTTAGTGATACTTTGACTGATATTTTAATAAAAAACTTGACCTGTTGTAACTTTTGGTTAGTTATGTTGAAGCTAGAATAGTAATTATAAGAGATTATTGAGAGAGTAGAAAATATATTTCATGCTCATGCATTATATGATATGCACATACACTTAGTGACGGAGCCATGAATTTAAGATAGGAGGGCCTAAATAAAATATAAATTTGACAAAAATTTTTATATCAAAACTAAATAAAAATAAAGTTTTATTAAGAATATAAAATAATTAAAATTACAATGATCCTCGCCTACTTTTCATAGATTGAAATCTTTTCATAACAAGATCATTGTCAATATTTACAAATACATCTCTTTCAATGTAACACACTAAACAGTCATTCAATAGGTCATCTCCCATTTTATTACGAAGTGAACTCTTGATAATTTTCATTGCAGAGAAAGCTCTTTTCATTGTGGTTGTAGCAACTGGTAAAAGTAATGACAATTTGACTAACAAATAAACCAAAGGAAATACATGATGCTTTCTTGTAGCCACCATTCTCTTAGCAAGGTCTCCAATTCCACTCAATTCAGAGAAATTCTTATCCATACGTACATCAATGATAAAATTCCCAAGTTGATATTCAAGTTCAATTAAAGCAATAGGAGGAAACTCTGATGGATAGAATTTTGCAAGTTCAATCAATTTGTCCATGTCAAATGCAGAAAAGAAGTCTTTAGGATCAAGACATGCCATACATAAAAGCAAACTTGTATTGACTTCATTAAATCGATTGTTAAGCTTTTGAAGTTGCATGTCAATCACAGAATAGAAAAGCTTAACACGATAGTGATGAAGATTCGTCATGTCTTCGCTTCTACGCCTTGATCTCCCTCTAATTATAAACATATCTTGCATATCTATCGCACTTACATTATTTTTACCACAAAAGTCAACGACTTGTTTCAATAAAGACTCCCAACCATCATCTCTAACTTGTTGCAAATGACATTTTGAGACTTTAACCAAGTGCATTGCATTTACTATATTTTGATCTTTTTTCTGTAAAACTTAAGATAACCCATTTGTGATTCCCAAGATCTTTATCATAAGATGTAACACAAAGAGAAATTCAAAGCGAAGCATAATATCAATTAAATCAATAGCTTCAGCCCTTTGTGAATTATCATTCCCATTTTCTCCAACAAAGTCAAGAACCTCAATGATAGAAGAAAATAAATGTAGCAAATTAATGAGCGTACCAAAATGAGAACCCCAACAAGTATCTCCAGGTCTTTTTAGTGTCATTTCTTGATTCAACCCTTGCCTAGTTTCTATCACCCCTTGTGAAATTCCTGTGATCACTTTCTCCATTTGTTTTTCTCAAAGCATATCCCTACGCTTACAAGATCCTCCAATAGCGTTGCACAAACGAGTAATAGTATTGAAAAAGGAACATACATTTAAATGATTTTTAGCAACAACAATAAGTGTAAGCTGAGGTTGATGTGCAAAACAATGGATGTAGTAAGCACAAGAATTTTCCTTTAAAATTAGACTTTTAAGACCATGAAATTCACCTCGCATATTACTAGCTCCGTCATAGCCTTGACCTCTTAAGCTAGC
>JAOQMS010000004.1:4308416-4353468 GCA_027563885.1 Erythroxylum longipes | reverse complement strand
GCCACCCTCGCGGGGCACGAACTCGGATATCACCATCGATGTCAGGTTCGGGTCTTGCGGGAGTGGGGTGTTACAATAAGACTCAAAGAAAAAGGTTAAAAAGACCTATGAGAAAGGGACTTCTCTATGAGAGATCCTTTAACTATATCGTAGTACGCTAAGGTTTTTTATTGGGAGTCACATCCTCTGTAAGTTCCAACAGAATCATATCATTTTTAATCATCTCCCCCAGTTCTTCTTAGGCTTTCTCTTTTCTTCTTACAATTCCTAAATACAATCTTCTTGCATTTTCTCACTAGAGCATCAGAATGTCTCCTTTGGATATGTCTAAACCACCTAAGTCTTGTCTTTCTTAATTTTCCATCAGTACTAGCCACCTTTGATATGTCACTCACCATTACATTCCTGATTTTATCTCTTCTATTAAGGTTGCACATCCAATGGAACATCTTAATCTCTGCCACCATCAACTTATAACTATGCACCTATTTGATAAGCCAACACTCTACCTCATAGGGCATGGATGAAGTCGTTAAATGGTAGAATTTACCTTTGAGCTTGATTAGTATCTTCTTGTCATATAAAACTTTTGATACTCTTCCATTTAAGTCATTCTGATATGATACGATAGACTATGTCGTTATCAATCTCTCCATTGCTTTAGATGATAGATCTTAAGTACTTAAAACACTCTTTTTGTGGTATAACTTCTGAACCAAGCCACTCTGTAGCCTAAAAGGTTACACTTTAAATACTTAGTCTTAGTTCTACTCAAATTTAATCCCTTCAATTTTAGCTTATTCCTCTAAAATTTTAGCTTGACATTGACAACCTCTTTTGTCTCATTCACTAAAATAATATCATCAGCAAACAATATACACTAAAGCACATGCCTTTGGATATTCTTGATAAGATCATCTATCACTATTGCAAATAGAAAGAAACTCAATGAGGAGCTTTGATGTAGCCCAATATTGATAGAAAAATGCTTTGTATCTCCTCCTATTGTCTCTGCTATAGTCTTTACACTTTCATACCTATCCGTAATATATAAGAATGTTATCCCCAATAGTTTTCCCTCAGATGTAGGCTTCCTCACTTGGGTCCACTATATGTGTCAATGCTTCCCTTAATCTTTCAGCTAGAGCCTTAGCAATCACCTTATCGATTATGTTGCAATATGAGATTTACCTTGGGGATGAGGGTGACATAAGTCTTATTGATCTCCCACGACATTTTACCTTTTAAGAAAAATTCCTTCAAAACTTTAATCACCATATTTTTAGTGTGACACCATGTTTTCTGATGAAACTATACCATGCTAAAGCTTTGTTAAGGATTTTAAAAAAGAGGATTTTCTGCACTTCAGTTGTTTTTACTAGTTTAATGAAATCATTCATCACCTGATTCAATATCTAATCCTTATTGAAGGACTTAAGAACATTCATAGATGATTAAGCCGTTATGCTAGTGCCAATAAACTTTGTAAAGAATTTGTATACTTAATTATATATCTTCTCCCTGGTGCTTAATACTCTACCATCCTTTATTGTCCAAATGGGGATTTTGTAAGTGTTTTTCCTAGTTTACACTAATCTACAGAAGAATTGAGTATTTCTGTCCTTACTAGATAAACATACCTTGGATCTTTGTTTGATTAAAGACTAGTTATTCTTTGTAATGATGTTATATTACTTTCGCACCTCTTTTTCCTTTTCATGTAGCCCTTGATCTTGCGGGTTCTCATAAAGGTCCTTTTAGAATGAGAATAGCTTTTCCCTAGCCTATTCTGCTATATATGTGTGAACCGCTCTTTCAATTAATTTCCTTTTTATTTTCCTTAATGGCCTGAAGTTACTTCATGTATCTAAATAGGTTAATTCCTTTGAAATTTAACCAATGCATCTTCAAAACCTTCCCCCTTAATTAAGTAGTTATTAAATCAAAAAGGAAACTTCCTGACTTGCATTTGGAACATGTTTTCTACAAATGAAAGAGTGTGATCTAAAAGTAGATGGTTGAAAAAACCAAGCTTGCTTATTGTGGAAGCGTGTAACTACTAAGTGTTCACTAGAGCTCTATCCATCTTTTTTCTCATAAAACACCTCCCCTTTTGTTTGTTATTCCATGTGAAAAACTGACCATCTATTTTAAAATCTAATATTTAAGCATCAATACAATAATCCAGAAGTTCATTCGTATGATTTATAGGATTCATATTTCCTTTTTCTTCTATTAGACTTATCATATAGTTGAAATTACTTATAATCAACCAAGGCTTATCCATTATTTTCGATATCTACTTGATTTTATTCCGTAGAGAACATCTTTGAAATATGAAGTTAAAATCATAGTCAAAGGTTAACCAAAAATTTGTAAAGTTGCCCTTCATTTTGGATTGGAAATATAATAACTGCTCCGCGACCACAAATCGGGTAATTTCCACTACTTGGTAATCATACAACATTATGATCCTTCCATTGTAATGCCAAAGTGATTTGATAAGACAGGCTAGTGTTTATTAATGAAGCTCAAGCTATTGCATTTAATTTCTTTGATTTGGTTTCCAATAGACCAATGATGATTGATGAAAGGTCTATGCTCCTTAACAAAATGTTGGATTCCAACCGTGATTGAATCACAGGCGCAACGGAAAACAATATTTTACAAATTCCAATCAGATTTTTATAATTGTAAAACTTGAATAAAAACACTAATTATAGAGTATAAATCATACTTGATTATCGTTTCCAATTGAAATCTTTGAACAAATTCTATACCATGTCAACCACGAGTTGTTCAATCATCCAGCCTGTAATGGTATCCACCAAAGCAATTTCTCAACTTTTGAGAGAAAGAAAAAGAAGTGCTAGCTTCTTTGTTTGTTCTTCTTATTAATAGAAAAATCATTAGGATTTTTTAATTTTATTAAAATTAAATTATTTAATTATAATTATAACTATAATCAAATTTTAATTGTAATTATATTAAATTTAATAAAATAAAATATCTTATATTTGATCCCTAAAGTTTCTCAAATTTTATAATTAAGTCGAACTTAATTAAATTGAATTTTCTTTCACAAGTTGCTCTTTGACGTGTGACCTATTAGGTTCCTAATGTATTGACAATAATTATAAATTCTAATTCTAATTCACAATTAGAACCAGATAAATTAAAACTCCTTTTAATTTATCTTTAATTCTCTAATTAAACAATTTATAATCATATATCAAGATTGACGTCTAGCAATATGTCATGATCACCCAAACATTAGGAACATCAAAGTGGTTTGACTTAACTTGTCCATATATGTTATGATGTATAATTTAATCCTTTTCGTCATCTAATATTCCAATTGGACAGAGTATGGATATAGTATCTTCTCTTTTGGTCCAATTACATTCGTTCTTGCTAATTAGTAATTGATTTATAATTAAAATTTGAAAACACTTTTTTCAAATGTCAATTTACTCTAGCTAGAGAATTTCATAAATCACTACTAATCAAGAACATTAGAATATTATCTCTAATTACTTTAGAGTGACGAATCCTGTTGGACCCTATTTTCGGAGTCTAACTCGTGCTCTGATACCATAAGAATGTTAGGGCTTGGGGTCTCGATACTTAATACAAAGCTACCTTACCAAAGGATCGGGTAAGATCATGCACAAGGACCCATCAGGAAGGTTCGCCGCAGCCATCTTTTGGCTTCGCTGCGAAAAACTTCTCTAAGACCTTTATGGAAAAGTTTTCCACAGCAAAGTCACAGAATTGAGCGAGAGTACCTCTCAGGAAAGGTTCGCCGCGGCGAAACCTTCGGAGAGACCCCAAAACATGAACACACATCCTTTCAACACAACACAAATTCCATCACTACCAACAAATCTCAACCAAAAAGATAGATATGTACATGATCGACAGAAACTTTTTAAAATCTTAATCTCATTACTAAATCAAAATAGAGTTTGAACAAATCTTTAGTGGGTATTTCAAGCCACAATACATCATAATCCAAAAATACATGTTTTACACAAAGTAGAATTGCTCAACATGTAACTAAAGCCTTGTTTTACAAAAACTAACTGAAAATACAAAATAAGAAAAATCTGGAGTAATGCCCTTATGCTCGAGCACTCGATCTCTTTCTCATCGCTTGAAGATGGGACAGAAAAAGGGGGTGAGCTTAAAGCTCGTTGGTAACAATTTTATAACCGGTAACAAGCAAAACCATTATAGAATTCACAATGTATCATGAAACACATATTTCCAAAATTCTTAATTTATCAAACACTTTATAACCAACCCAAATCATGCATTCAATAAACTTGTCAACACATAAGCACATCAAAATAGTTTGGGAGGTCTATAAACAGAACGAGCTAATAAATTCCCATGAAATGGTCATGTGTAGTCGTGAACAGAACGAACTAACACAATCCCACATAGTGGTTTTTCCGTAGTCGTAAACATGAGGGAGTCCCTGAAGGATCTCCATGCCACTTGCAAGCAAGCAGGAGAAGCCTTTAGTCAAAGTGCACTTGACATACAGAATGGACCAGACCAAACCCACATAACATGTATTTCATAACTTGTAAACTTGTTGCCCAAAGTGGCACTTTTTTTGAAAAAGTGATTTCGTAAACATAGTAATCTATTTATTTCAAAAAAAAGATTCATTTTTGCATTCTTTTCGTAAATATTCCACACAATACTCACATACCAAACACATAGCAGTTTCTCAAAGCATTCAAAGAGCAATAAATGCACATTTATAATACAACTGAAAAACATTTAATTTCTTGATTTGGAAGAAACATTAATGGCTTATTATTCAGTTATAAAAATGTAACCCACCTTGAATTCCTTGCTTAAAAGTTGTTCAAAGATGCCTCTCTTCTTGCTCCTCTTGCCTCTCCTCTTGATTTCCTTCAATATTGGCCAAAAAAATTCCAATTCAATAGGACTTCCAATTGAGAACTCAAAGAAATATATATACACTAAAATTGATCCTAGAATACTTAAACCCATGCATTCCTTAAGCTTCATGAACCAAAACCCTTCTAAAAATTCAAAAGTTTAAACACAAACTTACCTTGAATCTTCACCAATTATTGAGTCTCTTGGCTCAAATGGAAGCTCTAATCTTCCTCTTTCTTTTTCCCTTCTTGCACAACTTCAAAATCACTCTTTAAAACTAAGAAAATTGGAAACTTAGCTTAACTTTCTCTTCTTTTCTTCTCCCACGATTTTCTCTCCTTCTTTGCTTCATTCACGTTTTCTTCTTCTTCAATTGCAAGACAACAATTCTTCTTCCCCTTTTTACCCTTAATGAGCCCAAAAACTCCATTTTACCCTTCCTTATAAGCTTCTTGGTTTCTAAACTTAACTGACATGCCAAAAATGCCCTCAATTCATTCTTAAAGCATTAATTTCACTAACTGGTGAAATAAAATCCTACTAACTTTGAAACAAATAAATAAACTCCAATAATAATTCTATTATGACCTCGTAACTTATTTAAATCATGCTTGACAACTCCATTCATTCTAAGGCCAAAATTCAAATTCCATAAAATATCACGCTTAACTCAACAGAAATATTTCGGGGGCCAACAAATCCTGTGTTGACTTACTCAACTATCTCTGTATAGGTCATACTGCATCCAAGTACTATCGACTAAATTATTCTAGGACAGTTCATAAGTAGCATCAAAACATAGTAATTCTCACACGAGATACCTTAGTAATCTCAAGTTTAAGGATCAATTATATAACCATTATTATGAAAAAATCCACAGACACATAACTAATATTCCATTTGAGATTTTCATAGTCGGGTCAATTTAGTGATTTATTCTCTAATAATCACCCACACATTAGTTTAAGTATCTCCATACTTTAATTTATCATATCAATTACTTTCTTCATAAGAAAGAGACAAAATATGTGCCAATTTTACCGTTTCAACAATATCCATTTTGATGAAACTGCAACTAGGAACATTTAGAAATAATGTGTAAATGTAAATTGAATCTCACAATTATGATCTCATTATAATTTCAATTACACAGTAATTATTCTAGGGATTTTATTTTCAGTATTCAAATATCAAATATAATTAAATTAATACAAAAGAAAAAGAATGCCTTTTCATTAATAAATAATAATGTCATACATTAAATTGCATCCAAATGATTGGCTGCAAGGGCATAAACTAACAAAAAATCCATTAGCATATGTTGTTTATTAAGTCTATTCAACCCTATTGTATTCTAGGTTAAAATGTTCATTTTACTTAGAAATTGGGTGGTTTTTTTCTCCTCCTTTGCAACATCATGTTTGGTGCCTAGAGGAGGGAACGTATTTGGCTAAAAAATAATAGTGTCAAATATGGACATAGTAGAAAAATAAAAGGGTGCCTAAGGGGGAATGACTAAAAGTGGTTAAAAAGGCAGGAGGAAAGGATGAGGCACATAACTCAGTACACTAATTTAAGAGAAAATGGGGGACTGATCAGGAGGAGATTAAGACGATCAATCTTCAAAAAGAGCTATTTTTTGTGTTGTAAATAGAGAAAAGAGGATCTTGATAAGAATAAATGCAGTGATGAAGCTTGGTGACATACGCAAGAGACAAGTAATGACGAATTAAAAAGATACAGAGACAAGATGAGCCCAAAAAATTGTAGGTTTAGAGGTTTGGAAAGCTTGGAGCCCCTGGTTGAAGATAAGTAGCACACCACCATACATGATTGAAGCTAGAGAGAAGCAGGAGCTCTCCCACTACTTGCAGCTTATTCATAAATTTTCTAGGACTAATCAAAGTGGTGTGTTAATTTTATAAATTATATAATCTAGATAAATTATTTAAAATTAAAAAAAGTCTTTAATTTAATTTTTAGTTAACATATCTAACTTAATAAACTTTAATAATGAAAAATATAAAGGAGCTCTACAAGAATTAAAACTAAAATCAGTCTAACCTAAATTATTTTATTTAATAATTTAAAAAATAAGTAATTAAAATGATGTTTTATTAATCTTAAAGTCTAATTTATACTTCAGATTAAAATATTGACTTGGTCCAGCTTGCCAATTGTCATATTCATATTTTATTCCAAAAACTATGTATTATATAAATAAATGGGTTACCATAATATACAAATTATTATAACTTTTTAAAACTTAAATTATAATGTATTTATAAAATGAAATTTTGAAATTTTGTTATTAAATAATAATAAGACATAAATTACATATTAAAATAAATTATCAAACAAGTTCCTTTGACTGTGCAATAACATCGTTGTTGTCACGGCACAATACAATAGGCTCAACAATGTCAGGAGCCACTCCAAGTTTAGTAATAAACTTCTTGATCCAACTGCTTCCTTTGCCGCCTTTAACACTGAAATATACTCTGTCTCGATCGTTGAATCTATAATGGTTGGTTGTTTGGAACTCTTCTAACTTACCGTACCACCATTAATTGTGAAGATGTAACCTGATTGTTATCTGCTATCATTGGGATCTAACTAAAAACTAACATCTAAATATCCGTGAACTCTTAGTTCTGCTCCTCTATAGACCAAGAAAACACCTTTAGTTTTTCTTAAGTACTTTAAGATGTTTTTCACAGCTGTTCAGTGATCCTGACCTGGATTGACTTAAAACCTGCCTATTATGCTCAAAGCATACGAGACATCTGGTCTAGTACATAGCATCACATATATGATTAATCCAATTGCCGAAGCATATAGAATACAATACATTTTATCTCTCTCTGTTTGTGTCTTTGGACACATACTTTGTGAGAGAGAAATCTCATGTGATATGAGCAAAAATCCCCTCTTGGAATTATCCATGTTAAACCTCCTTGATCTATCTCTATAGATTTTTATTCCCAAAATATAAGCTACTTCTCCCATATCCTTCATGGAGAAATTCTTAGATAACCAAACCTTTACGAACTGTAGCATAGGGATGTCATTTCTAATTACCAATATGTCATTCACATATAGCACTAAGAAAACGACTGCACTCCCATTAACCTTCTTGTAGACACATGATTCAACTACATTTTTGATAAAATCAAAATCTTTGATTGTCTCATTAGAACGGATGTTCCAACTCCGTGACACTTGCTTAAGTCCATAAATGGCCTTTGCAACTTGCATACTTGATTAGGAAATTCTTGGATTCAAAATCTTCAGGTTGTGTCATATACACATCCTCCTACAAATTCCTATTAAGAAATGTAGTTTTGACATCCATTTTCCAAATCTCATAATTATGATATGTAGCTATAGCCAATAAGATTCTTATGGACTTTAGCATAGTTACTAGCGAAAAGGTTTCATCAAAATCAACTCCTTATTTTTGTTTGTAACCTTTAGCCACTAACCTTGATTTGTATGTATGTAAATTACCATCTATGTCAGTTTTTCTCTTAAAAACCCACTTGCATCCAATAGGTACAATACCATTAGGCACATCAAACAAAGTCCATACTTGGTTAGTGAACATGGATTCCATTTCAGATCTCACATATTCATGCCATTTTAAAGAATCAATGTTAGACATTGCTTCTTTAAAATTTGCAGGCTCATCATGTATGAGCGATACATTATCATTCCCCTATTCTATATGTAGATCTAATCTAGTAGGGGGACGACGTATCCTACTAGTGCGTTGCGGACTATGTCTCTCTTCACTCTTGGTTGTGCATCATATGTTTTAACTATAGGTTCTTGTTCCATCTCGATGTGTCTTTGTGACTCTTGAACTTCACTAAGTTCAACCTCACTCCCACTACTTTTATTGAGAATAAATTCTCTTTTTAAGAATGTAGCATGTCTTACGACAAACACCTTTTGCTCAACAGGATGGTAAAATTGATATCCAAAATTCTCTTTTAGATACCCCACAAATTTGCATTTATCTGAGTTAGCTTGAAGCTTATCAGATATTGCACACTTCACATAAGCATCACATCCCCAAATCTTTAAGTGTGACAATCTTAGTCTTCTACCAGTCCATATCTCATATGGTGTTTTGTCAACCGACTTAGACAGAACTCTATTTAGAAGGTAAATAGCAGTTTCAATGGCATATTCCCAAAAGGGGATAGGAAGGACTACATGTCTCATTATGGAATGTACCATATCTAATAGTGTATGATTTCTAGTTTTAGAAACTCCATTATGCTGTGGAGTTGCAGGAGGAGTCCATTATGGGAGAATCTCATTCTCTTTTAAGTAACCAAAAACTCCTGATCTAAGTGTTCACCACCTCGATCTGATCTAAGTGTCTTAATACTTTTACCAGTTTGTTTCTCAACCTTAAGTCTAAATTCCTTGAACTTTTCAAAAGATTCAGACTTTTATTTCATTAAGTACACATAAGCATATCTAGAATGATCATCTGTGAATGTAATGAAATACAAGTATCCATCTCGAGCACTACTGGACATAAGTCCATGTACCTCTGAATGTATTAATTCTAGTAACTCACTTGCATGTTGTCTTTTTCCACTAAAGGGTAGTTTGGTCATCTTTTCCAATAAACAAGATTCACAAGTTTCATATGATTCATAAACAAAAGGATCCAAATATCCTTGTTTATACAACTTTGTGATTCTAGTTTCATTGATATGTCCTAACCCACAATGCCATAAATAAGATGGATGTTGTTTACTTAACTTTCTTTTCTTGCTATTTATGTTAAGAATCAGCCTTTCAAGATCTAACTCATACAAACCATTTGTAAGTAATCCATATCTATAATAAACATCATCTTTATAAAAAAAACAACTGTTATTGTTAATAATAAAGACAAATCCATTCAAATCCAAATAAGAAATTGAAATGATGTTTCTTGTAATAACAGGAACATAATAATAATTATTAAGTTCTAATTCAAGGCCAAAAGGCAAAGCTAAACTACAAGTTCCTATAGCTAATGCAGCAACTCTTACTCTATTGCCAACTTACAGATCAACTTTGCCTTTCCTCAATGATCTACTCCATATTAACATCTGCATGTTATTACATATATGAGAACCATATCTAGTATCTAATACCCAAGTATGTGGAGCAGAAGTAAAACGATTGATCTCAATCATAAACATACTTGAAGATAGAGCTTCCTTAATCTTCGTATCTTTCAGGGAAGTAAGATAATATGAGCAGTTCCTCTTCCGGCGTTCGTTGACTATACAGTGAAAACATGTACCCTTGTCATTGCTTTTCTACTTGACATCTCCTTTAGGCTTTACTACACTAGTAGAAGCCTTATGTTTCTTATTCTTATTCTTCTTAGAGCCCTTTTTCTTACTCTTAAAAGAATTCACAACAAGTGAAGAACTGGGTACTTTCTTAAGGCACCCTTCCGCAGTGTTAAGCATATGTAAAAATTCGAGCAATGTCATGTCCTTCTGTTTCATGTTGAAGTTCATGACGAACTGTGAAAAGCTTGAACTTAGATACTACAACACCAGATCAATGCTTAACTTATGGTCCATGACAAAACCTAATTAGGCTAATTTTTCAATACATCCAATCATCTTCAGCATATGTAGGTTGACTAAAGATCCTTATGCCATCTTGCATTGAAATAGAGCCTTGGAGATTTGATACCTCTCCACCCACTATGTGCACCAAACAACTCCTTGAGATGCAAAATCATAGTAGGTGCATCCATGTTCTCATGCTGCCTTTGCAACTCAGGAGATATGCTTGATAACATTACACATGTGGGTTGATTAACGTCATCAATATAACGTTGACATCTCTCCCAAACCTGATAAGACGCATCTAAACTAGGCTCTTGTAGAGCAGTAGTGTTAATAACATATAGTGTCTTTCTCTCCTGAAAACTATTCTCAGGTTTCTAAACCAGTTTGCAAAGTTAGGTCCAGTCATTTTGTTAGCATCCATGATGCTCCTCAATGTCAGGTTGGTACTGATTGATGACCCGAAAAAAAACATAAAAGGGAGCTAGTATTAGTTTATATCTAAAATTAAATAAAATAAGGAGTTTACAATTATCTGATTACTACCACTATTTTATTCAAAATAATAGCCCTCACTATTAAATTGAGAAATTATCAAATAATTTCCTAGTGGGCTAGGATCTCATTTAAAATTAATTGATCTTGAGTTTTCTCAACAAAACAACTAAATTTAAATTAGGTAGATAACATCTTTATCAATCACATCTTATATGATTCCTAGAACCGTTAGGTCACAATTCTTTATCAAAATATATCATATATATTTACTTAACACTACTTATAAATTCATACGATCATGAGTTTGCTCATCCAAATCATACAAATTTAGTTAAGTAGTACCCATCAATTTAAGATAGAATGTATTCGGGTTAAGGTGGCCTTGAGTTTACTGAACAAGCCAAGCAATAAACAGAATTATGGTTTTATTCTTAAATAATGGAAGGCATACATCACATTCTTAATGTGAACTTAATATTTAATTGAGGGATCTAAAAATTTCAAAAATTTTTGGTCTCATCAAAATAATATAATCTTATTATATTTATGATTTCAAATATAATTTAATTATGAAAGAAATTGTTTAAAACATTTGCTTAATTCTAATTATTGATTTAATAAAATTTTTATTTAATAATTCAACTCTTGAAAAATTAAACTAAATTACAAAAATACTCCTAATAAATTCCTTGAAAACAAATTAAAAAATTCAGAAAACAAATTTTCAATAATATTAGGAATATTAACTAATTTAATCTCCATTAACAAAGTTTAATAGAAGTTAAGATTTAAAATAATAATAATAAATAAGGGAAGAGAGATTGTCTGGCACGTGCAGAAGTGTAGCCCCCCACTTCCATCTGACACGTGTCTGTACGCCCTTCGGATGCACGTGCACATGCCCTATAGAAATGGCGCGCTAACTATTTCACTTTCACTATATCCCATGGCATCATAATTAAAATCATAAACAACACAATGTCTAACATCCAAAATTTCCTCATTTTATTTCATAAACCATATATCCATCATCGAAGTTTATACAATATCAACCTATCAGAGTCACAACTTTGTCTACAAAGTATGCTACATACATGAGGATTAAACAAAAATTAAAACTAATCCTTCAGTGCCAGCTTATCGACCTTTGAGCCATGTCTTCTATCCAAAAGTTGTACAAAATCTCTTCTAAGCAGTCTTAGAAGCTAAGTCCTCGCTCTCTCGAACTTGAAAATGTCTGCATTGCAATTTGGTTGAGTTTTGCGAACTCGGTTGAGTAACCATCCTCGATAATTCACTCTTATCATGCAACACAACAATTCATGCTATCATATAATCCACAATATCATAATTATCATCATGTGATATCACGAAACACTTTGTTCACAATTTGTCACATTTCAAAATTCATACAATTCATCATTTCATTGGGATCATGCAAATTATAATCATCGATAATCAATCACACATATCATACAATAAAATTCCTCAAAACATTGCAATCATTCAATTTATTCATATCATATGTATATGCAATGTTTATGAGACTCAACTTCATTTAATTACGTTGTTTTCACCAAGTGCCTTTTTCACTGTCCCATATCCATTGTGAATATCGGGCCCTATCATACTGTCTCGTATCCATTGTGGATATCAAGCTCTATCATACAAATTGAGCCTTAGGCTCTTACCATATATGTCTAAGCTTTAAACTCTTTTTCACTAGCGATTTCGGTCACAACTGCCTTTATATTTCATGCATTCATGGAATAAATGCATATCACATTTTAATACATCATATTCAATCCATTGCATTTGCAATTACTTTCTCATTTACATTGGTTATCAGACTTGGTCCGACATTCAGCATATAAGTTGAGAATACATGTAGTCAATCATATTCACATTCAAGGAACACTTCCAATGTATTATTCATGCATCAAACGCCTCGGACATTTTGTGTCCAAAAATCAGTACACAACATCATATATCAAATCAATTTAGAATTGAAACAAACAATCAAGGTGAGACCATCTTAGGTTACTCAATAATGCTCCCTTTAGCTTATTGCCTCGACATCCTGGCAATGTCTAGAACCGGTCACTCAATGTGTTCTTCTATATGCAAACACAGACATTTATATGTCACTCATGTGCATTTTCATATGAATAGCTAATCACAAATACATTTATAAATGTATCATGTAATATGCATGTTGAATGACAAATTCTTAGGTATGTTTCTTTGATACACTTTAGAACTAATTTACAACTCCTTCTAAGCATTCTTTACTCCAAAATACTCTTTACTCACCTTAACCCTTTCATTTAACGTCAACTAAATTCAATAACCAAATTGATTGCATTAAACTCTCAAACCTCTACTCAGTTAATTCAACATTGCCTGCCTCATTCATAATGCATCAAACAATCTTATCATACATTTAACCAACTTTTCCTAGATTTTCTTAGGCAGATTTTGGGTCAAATTTGTATAACCATTATGACCTAGAAACTGATGTTTTAAGACAACAATTTCTACTAATAAAATGTTCCTCTATGTCTTAAGTTTCAAAAGAAACAAAAATTATTCAATTTGGTTCATGCTTCCATGAATTATTCTCAAAATATCACATACTATGTACGTTCGAAATTTTGGCTAGTGCATGATTGAAGAATTAGTGCACTCCAACTTGTAGAACTCATATCTCTCAATTCCAATATCCAAAAATTATAAACTTTATACTAACAGAAAGCTAAGTGAATAAGCTACAACTGTTATGAAGAAAAATTTGTCTAATTTGGATAGAAAAATTTGTCTAATTTGGATGAAATCAATATAGTTTATTTGATGAAAATAGGACATGATTTCTGTTAAGGGTACTGCTGCAGCCTATGCCAGAACTCAACTTCGGGTTAAAATTCAAGACTAGTAAGAAAAGAATTAAAATTCGATTCCTTCATGAAAAATGTATCCATATGTTTCTAGTTTATAAATCAAAATCCATCTAATTTGGATATTCACAAATCAAGTTATGTCCAAAATACAGATATAAGTTCAGAAAAACACTGCATATATCATACTCCAGCACACTTCATTGCCAAATACCTATCATTTCTCTATCATCTCAAGTCAACGATTCAGTAAAACCTAAATTTTCAATTTAGAAAATCTCTAGTTACAAATCACAAATTCATGAATAATCACAACCCAGAACAAAACCTAATTCATACTTTTACATGTTACAATGTCTGTATTTCCTTACTCTTCATTAAACTCCAATCATCACAATCCTTCACCTTGTAAATAATATCATGAATTTGCTTCTTCCTTCACCACCCACACATGCATCCACCATTCACGCATGAATCAATCCACAAGCATGAAAATATAAACCACTCATGCATTTATCCATTTATCCATTTATAAACATGAAAATGTCATCAAAATGTCATTTACACTACTATAAAACTTAAAGCATGACTTACTTGATTTTCACTTCCAAGATTAAAGTTAAAATCTTAATACCAAGAAGACAATAGCATAAAATATGGCAAAATCTAACTTTCTTGATGCAGCATCATGCAAAGATGTCAAGTAATGATGATCCAAATTAAAACAAAATCCAGGAGTTTGTGAGAGTAAGAGAGAGTTTCGGTGTAGAGAGTGCAAAGTGTAGAGAGAAAGAAAGCTACAGAAACTTCAAAGGTGAAGATGAGTCATCACTTGCCTACTCTTTGAATGCAAGGTGTCTTGGTTTGCAATGGCCACATGTCACACATGCAAGTGTGATACTTGTCCTTCACTAAAGCAACCTACATGTCTTCATATGTGGCAGCCAAATGTTACTTACTAATTGTTCCACTTGTCACATAGTAATTTGTCCAATTGTCACACTTCCATTTGTGTCTTATTTCTACATTTTTCCTAGTCTAAAATACTATAAATTTTTTATAAATTTCTAAAATATATGAAATGTCACAAAAAATGTGAAATCAATTCTAATACACACCAATTTAATTTTTAAGACAATAATTCACAATTCCAATTTTAATCACATTAAAAATCACTTATACCCTGAAAATGTCAATGAATGCATGTATAATCATTTTAATGAGTGTGAACATTATTCACGTGTATGTGTATTCCATATGATGCATAAAAGGTACCACTAAATTCTCAATAATCTCTCATGTACAATATCATAGGGTTCTAACCCTGATTATGGGATAATGCGATGTTACAAGAAGCCTCTATGGTGCTACTGTGCAAGCGAGTGCAATGCATGTGCCGCATAGTCAAGGGTACGTTAATTGGCACGTGCAACATCCCTTCAGTTGCTTTCCAAAGAACGGTCACACGTGCCCATCATTCTCACACTCTGTCGACGCTTTAGGTGATAATCACCCTTTTAAGTCCCTCCAACTCTTTAACTCCACCGACCCTTCGGGTAATGCTTCATGGAGTTCACAATGCTTAACCAATGGGTCTCCAACCAATGCTCGTCACTCCCCATGTTTTGCTTCTCATTGTCAGCCACTGTACTTTAGTGGGGCTACCCAAGTGATGCCATGGATGGCGTCGTCTGTGGCTTTGCAAGCAACGTTTGGCGTCATCTCTAGCGATGCCATCCAATGGCATTGAGCGACTGCTAACGTCGTCACTAATGACATCAATTAGCAGTCTTGAAAATTTTAACCTGACCTAGCCTGATTTTGGCCCGGTTGACTGGGCCATAGGCTAAAACAGTTTGGCCCGAACGGAACAACAAAAATCACATTATTTTGTAAATGTTTTTATAAAAAAGTAAGGATATGTCGGGCCACGGGTTGGCCCATAAGCCAGCTAGCTCATCCAATGGTCCGGCCCAGGCCGCTCCCGACCCATTGACATCCTTACTGACCCACTGGGTGGCCATTGACGCCCTCGTCATCTGATGCCACAGATAATCATCCATCTGATTCATAAAACACATGCAGTAAATTGTAACAAACACAAACAAAAGCAGAGAACCAAAAGCAAAACCAAAGCAAGGATTTTTCAGATAACCATATTCAAGAACAAGTTAAGGTCCAGAAAAGAAACATGAATATGGAAGACTAATTCGTCAATTGCAAAACATAACTACAGAGGTAGAAAATGCACATAGAGGGAAAACAATTTCCAAATGCAAAGATGCATAGGCAGAAGATGTGTTATACAGGCTTTCATGAGCTTTTAATTTTTAGAAATCAAAACGCAAGGAGCAATATGGAAACAATTTCCATAAACAATCAAAAAAAAGTGAGGGAAATAGGTAAAATAGTGGCTTAATATGCAATATAATTGCAACTATATGCAAATGCAAAAACATGAATAGTCTTGGAAACAATTTCCAGAAGCAATCAAAAACACAGTCCGAATACAAACAAAATATTTGATAAAAACCTTGATTTTTTACCAAATCAATAACAATCAAGAGCATAATTCAAATTAAACAATTAACGGAGCCTCTGATACCACTGTTGGATTTCAATTATGATTAAATCACGGGTGGAGCAGAAAACAATATTTTACAGTTCCAATCAGATCTCGATAATTGTAAAACTTGAATAAAAACACTAATTGTAAAGTATGAATCATACCTGATTTGCGTTCCCAATTGAAATCTTTAAACAAATTCTATACCATGTCAACCACGAGCTATTCAATCGTCCAGCATTTAATGGTATTAACCAAAGCAATTTCTCAACTTTTAAGAGGAAGAACAAAAAGTGCTAGCTTCTTTGTTTGTTCTTCTTATTACTAGAAAAATCATTAGGATTTTTTAATTTTATTAAAATTAAGTTCTTTAATTATAATCAAATTCAAATTCAAATTCCAATTCTAATTAATTTAACTTTAATAAAATCAAATATCTCATATTTGATCCCTAAAATTTCTCAAATTTTATAATTAAGTCCAACTTAATTAAATTGAATTTTCTTTCACAAATTGCTCATTGATGTGTGACCTATTAGGTTCCTAATGTATTAGAAATGATTATAAATTATAATTCTAATTCACAATTAGAATCAGATAAATTAAAACTCCTTTTAATTTATTTTTAATTCTCCAATTAAACAATTTATAATCATATATCAAGATTGACGTCTAGCAATATGTCATGATCACCCAAATGTCAGGAATGTCAAAGTGATTTGACTTAACCTGTCCGTGTATGGTTGTGATGTATAATTTAATCCTTTCGTCATCCAATATTCTAATTGGATAGAGTATGGATATAGTGTCTACTCTTTTGGTCTAATCGCATTCATTCTTGCTAATTAGTAATTGATTTATAATTGAAATTTGGAAAAACATTTTTCAAATGTCGATTCACTCTGGCCAGAGAATTTCATAAATTACTACAAATCAAGAACAGTAGAATATTACTTTAGAGTGATAAATTATGTATTGACTTACTCAACTATCTCTATATTGTTTATACTGCTTCCAAGTACTACCAGTTGAATTATTCTAAGACAGTTCATAAGTAGCATCAAAACACAGTAATTCCCACACGAGATACCTTGGTAATCTCAAGTTTAAGGATCAATTATACAACCATCATTATGAGAAAATCTACAAACATATAAGTAATATTTCATTTGAGATTCTCATAGTTGGGTCAGTTCAGTGATTTATTCTCTAATAATCACCTATACATTAGTTTAAGTATCCCCATACTTTAATTTGTCAGATCGAGTACCTTCTTCATAAGAAAGAGACATAATATGTGCCAGTTTTACTATTTTAACAATATCCTATTTTGATAAAACTACAACTAGGAACATTTAGGAATAATATGTAAATATAAATTGAATCTCACAATTATGTTCTCATCATAATTTTAATTACACAGTAATTATTCTAGGGATTTTATCTTTAGTATTAAAATATCAAATATAATCAAATTAATACAAAAGATAAAGAATACCTTTTCATTAATAAATAATAATGTCATACATCAAATTGCATCCAAATGATTGGTTGCAAGTGTTAGAAATATATAGACTAATATAATCACAACATTAATTCCATATTCATAACCATTAATCTAATTGCCTAATGTATGTTTAATAACCATAATGAGATGGATAATAATTTAGTAATTGCATTTGAGGCACATGGTAGTACCTTAATAACTATATGTTGGCCCATTAAATTATAGTTCATCACATCCTTGAAATGACACAATTATCCTTTTTCTACCCCTTAGGGTAGAACATGTTATAAAACATAACATATGGTGAGATTGTGTTGAAGTAGCCGTGTGGATGTGTTAAGAAAATAGGGTCTTCTACCATAAGCTTCCTCTCTTGCACAAGATTTGTTGATATTGATAGGTTGTAGTGTCTACAATGGAGAGAGTGCATCAAGATTACATGTTAAACATTGGACATATGTTTATTTATTGTATAGTTAATGCTCTAAATAAAATGTGGATCTTGGCATTGTGGTTATTGATGACTGCATTTACGTATAACAATTGGTATCAGAGCTCCATGGTCATTTGATTTTAGGACTTGTATTTGGGTATAAACTCGTTTTTTTCAAATTGATTTTTAGGCATGAATGACTTCGAAATGATGCATTAAAGGTGTAAAAACTATTGTTGGTTGTTGTTGTTGCCTTTTTACTTTGTTTTGGACAAATAAATCATGGTTTTTGGGTGAGATTTTTGAAAATTTTCGGGGTTTTCGTTAATGGCCAAAATGGGTTAACAACTTTTAGGTTTTAGAGCACTTTTGGCTAAAATGGGTATTGGAAATCCATACAACATGAAAATGGAAGAAAACCCTTCAAATCTCATCTGAAATGAGCGGTCGAAAAGGAAGTTACAGGTAGGTTAGACCCGCGCACCCGTGGGTCAATCCATACGGCGTCATCCTGACCCTGTTAATCATATATTTTTATTTTTTAAAATATTAAAAAATTAAAAATTAAAAAAGTTTCTGTACAGTAGCGCGCGGGGGCGCGGGGGAGGCTATTTTTAGACCATTTTTTCATCATTTTACTCCATTTTTTGTTCTATTTTTTCATATGTTTATGCATAAGATCAATTAGTGTTTTTTATTTAATAATTCTAATTATTTTTAATCTTATCGTGGCACAAATATAATTTTTTGTTGATAATAGTGAATGCTTATTTTTACCTATCGTATAATTGAGCATATGAAACTATTTGTGATGAGAAATTTTTTTAATAATAATATATGTTTAAAATTTTGTATTTTCCCTCTAAAATAACATTAAGATCCATACGGGTAATTAATTATCCTATCAATAATTTACTTAGTAGGATGCTTAATATGGTGAAGAAATTTTATTGAAATATTATGAACCACACAATTTTTCTATCTTTTCAATTGTACATTGATGATTTAATTGTAATATTTAATAAATTTTTCTTACCTGTGAATGAGTTCTGTATTTGTTTAAGGAACTCTAACATAAATGATATAATTAATTTTGAGAAAAGGAGCACAAATTGCATGATTCTATTTTAACATGCATATCATAGTTATTGCTCTTGGTTCTCATTTAGCCTTAAGAAATCTGAGAGTCTCTACCATCTTGACGCTGAATGGAACAAACCACAAGTAGTGGGTTGAATCTCTCATAATGAATTTGACTATCGTGCGAATGGACTTAGCCTTGAGAATTGATAGGATAATTAATTACCCGTATGGATCTTAATTAATTACCCGTATGAGGAGTGGGAATACTCTAACCAATGTTGTTTGATGATTATGAGGTATCGCATGGATGAATCCATTCGTGATAGTATTCTCGAGGCTGATAGTGATAAGGATTTTCTTACCTTCATTAAGAAGAAGTACAAGAAGTTATCAAAGAATGAGAAGAATGAGTACTTAAACATGCTTCATCACACCATTTATGATGGTGCAAGTGACATTAGGGCTCACATCAACAAGCTCATGGGTTGTTACCATAAGCTTAAGACTATGGATATGGACCTTGCTGAGGATTATATGGTATGGTTTGTGATGGGGACTCTTCCTTCCAAATTTGATTCGATCAGATCAAGCTATAGTAATGGACTGTTGAGGAGATGACTGTTATTTTTTTCAAGGAAGAGGATGACATGAAAAAGGGAAGGGCAAGAAGCATCTCCATGATGACAAACCACAACAATTATCAAAAGAGAAAGTTCACTTCTAATAGCTCAAGTGATCAAAAACCTTTTAATAAGAAAGCCGCTAGTCCTAAAGGAAGTGGATAGGTGGGCTCATCTTCTATTAGTCAGGAGAATAAAATTTTCAAAGGAAAGTTCAACTTTTATCAGAATTTTGGGCACAGGAAAGCTGATTGCCGAAAGCTTAAAGCTCAGATAAGCAATAAAGGTAATTGTCTTGTGATGGTTTATTTAGAGTCCAATATTATTGATGTGCCCTTAAATACTTGATGGTTCGATACTGGAGCAACAATTCATGTTACGAATTCTTTGCAGAAACTGATAAGTCAAAGAAGGCTAACTAGTTTTGAGCAATATGTGTACATAAGAGACAATACCAAATTCCAAGTTGAATTTTTTGTGATAGTTAGATTACAGTTAAATACAGGACATCTTTTGGTGTTACATGATGTCGCTCATTTATCCTCTATTAGGAGGAATTTGGTTTATGTATCCATTTTGGATAAACTAGGTTATAGTCTTCTTTTTGGAACTGAAAAACTGACTTTGTATCATGACTTTCTTTTGGTGGGAAATGGAATTTTATGTGAAAATTTATACAAACTTGAGTTAAATGATGTTGTTACTGTTGCTTCTTCCTCTTCTCTTAATACTGTTGTTGGTTCTAAACATATGAGGTTGGATTTGAGATCTTCTATATTATGACACAAACGTTTAGGCCATATTTCTAGAGACATAATGGAGAGATTGGTAAAAGATGGTGTACTTTAGGAACTTGATTTTTAATATTTCATTGCCTGTGTTGATTCTATTAAAGGAAAGTTAACTGTCAAGGTTAGAAAAAGCAAAACAGACAGGTGCTTAGAATTGTTGGAGTTGATTCATACTGATATATGTGGACCATTTATTTCACCTGCTATAGGTGATTATAAATACTTCATCACTTTTATTGATGATTTTTCTCGACGGTTATATGGAGCTCATTCATGAAAAAATCTGAATCTTTGGATTCGTTTAAGATTTTCAAGACAAATGTTGAGCTTCAAAAGCGGAAGAAAATCAAGGTAGTTAATTCTGACAAAGGTGGAGAGTATTATGGGCATTATGATGAGGGTGGGAATCCATGACCTTTTTCTAGATACTTGTAAGAATGTGGTATTGAAGTAAAATATACAGTGCCAGGAACACCTCAGCTTAATGGAATCGCTGAAAGAAGAACTGCACACTTCTTGATATGTTGCGATGTATGCTGTTTCATTCTAGATTACCAAAATTTTTGTGGGGTGAGGCGTTGAAGACAGTCGCTTATATCTTGAATTAAGTACCTAGCAAGTCAGTCCCAAAAACTCTGTATGAGTTATGGATAAGTAAGAAACCAAGCTTGCGTCATTTTCATGTTTGGGCATGCAAAGCAGAAGTAAGGCCCTATAATCACAATCTAAGCTGCTTGATCCGAAAACTATTAGCTGCTACATTATAGGCTATACCGTCGGATCAAAGGGTTCTAGATTCTATTGCCTATCTCACACGACCAAAATTGTAGAATCAAATAGAGCTGCCTATTTTGAAGATGAATTTGGTTCAAGTCAAGGGTCAAGAGAAATTGTATTCAGGAAAGAACGTATTATAAACCCTGCACCTTTCGCTTTAGCTCCTACCTATGATTGAACAAATTCTAGTAAAATCTCATGATGAACCTCATAATCAAGAACAAGATGAAGTCATTGATACCAGGGATGATGAAGTTATTGTCAGGAGATCACAAAGAACACGTAGACCTGTCATTCCTGATGTATATATTGTCTATTTGTAGGAACATGAGTTTGATGTGGGAGATAATACTGAACCAGTTAGTTATCAAGAAGCCATGAATAGTCCTCAATCTGCATTGTAGATGAATCGAATGGAAGATGAGTTGAGTTCCATGTCACAAAATGGAGTTTGGGAGTTGGTTAAACTACCTAAAGTTTGCAAACCCGTTGGGTACAAGTGGGTTTACAAAATCAAACATGACTCAAGTGGATAAGTAGAAAGGTATAGGGCTAGATTTGTGGCTAAAGGCCATAGCCAGAGAGAAGGGATTGATTTCAAAGAAACCTTCTCACTAGTTTGTACCAAAGATTCACTACGAATCATCATGGCTATAGTTGCTTATTTTGAATTGGAACTTAATCAAATAGATGTGAGGACCGCCTTCTTGAATGGAGATCTGTATGAAGATGTTTATATGACTCAACCAGTTGGTTTCGAGATGATTGGTAAAGAACACATGGTTTGCAAGCTCAAGAAGTCTATCTATGGGTTAAAACAAACATCAAGGCAGTGGTATCTCAAGTTTTATATGGTTGTCAATGCAAATGGCTTCAAGGAGAATGTAGTTGATCAATGTATATACATGAAGTTCAGTGGGATTAGTTTCATTTTTCTGATACTGTATGTTGATGACATTCTACCTACTTATAATGATACTTATCTATTATTTGAGACAAAACAACCGTTATTTTACCATTTTGATATGAAAGATCTTGGTGAGACCTCTTATGTACTTGAAATTCAGATTTCTAAGATAGCGCTAATGGGATTCTCCGCTTATCTCAAAAGACTTACATTGATCTAATTTTGAAAAAAATTAATATGTATTCTTATTCTTTTGGAAAGGCGCCAATAGTGAAGGGTGACAAATTATTAAAGGGCCAATGTCCGCAAAGTGATAAAGAGAGAGATAAAATAAAAGTCATTCCTTATGCGTCACTTACAGGCAGTCTGATGTATGTGTAAGTATGCACACGCCCTAATATTGCTTTTTTTATAGGCATGTTGGGAAGATACTTAAGTGATCCTAGACTTAGCCATTGGAAAATGACTAAGTCATGAGGTACCTTCAGGGTAACAGGGATCATATGTTAACTTATTGGCGAACTGATACTCTTGATATAGTTGGGTTCAGTGACGCTGATTATGCAGGATGTGTGGATGATAGAAAGTTCACTTCAGGCTACATCTTCTTGATGGCTGGAAGAGTTATATCTTGAAAAAGTGTCAAACAAACACTCACAACGTCCTCTACAATGGAGGCAGAGTATATGGCATGCTATGAGGTAGCTTGTCAAGCAAAATGGTTGCAAAATGTTATTTAAGCATTAGGTATTATAGACTTTATTTCGAGTCTGCAGAAATTGTATTGTGATAACTCTGTAGCTGTAGCTTTTTCTAAGAACACTAGAAGTACTTTTTACTCAAAGCATATTTATATAATGTACTATTTTATTAAAGAGAAAGTCGCTAAATCCTACTTTACTGTTGAGTATACGCCTACAACTAGTAAGTTAGCAAATCCATTTATAAAAGGCTTACCTATAAATGTGTTTGTAGAACACATCTCCCGCATGGGATTCTTAGGATCCTAGCTTGGTAAGATTAATGGGAACTTGCTATTTTGTATTGAACATGTTGGTGCTTTGTATAGATTGCTTATGACTTATATATATGAAACATGCATAATAACATTTGAAGTCACTTCTTGTTATTATTGGCCTATATATGTTGATGTATATATTTGTAATTTGACGAAATGACAAGTACAAAAGGAGACAAATGCGTAGTCTCAGTTGTTATACTGTATGCATGTTGTTTTAATCATTATTGTTGTATTTGAACATCTCCAGGGCCTAATCATATGTAGTAAATATATCATGTCGATATGATATTGCATATGAATTATTTGACTACCTTTGAATGATGGAGATTAGTATGGTGGTTTGACTATATTGTCTAAATGTGAGAATGTTAAAAATATATGGACTAATATAATCACAACATTAATTTCATATTCACAATCATTAATCGAATTGCCTAATGTATGTTTAATAATCATAATAGAATATTCATAATTTATGAATTACATTTAAGGCACATGGTAGTACCTCAATAATTATATGTTGGCCTATTAAACATAGTTCATCACATCCTTGAAATGACACAATTATCCTTTTTCTACCCCTTAGGGTAGAACATGTTATAAAACATAACATATGGTGAGATTGTGTTAAAGTAGTTGTGGGTGTGTGTTAAGAAAATAAGGTTTTTTACCATAAGCTTCCTCTCTTGCACAAGATTTGTTGATATTGATAAGTTGTGGTATCTACAATGGAGAGAATACATCAAGATTCCATGCCAAACATTAGAGGTATGTTTATTTATTGTGTAGTTAATGCTCTAAATAAAATGTGGATCTTGGTATTGTGGTTATTGATAACTGCATTCATGTTTAACAACAAGGGCATAAACTAACAAAAAATCTATTAGCATATGTTGTTTATTAAGTCTATTCAACCATCTTGTATTATAGGCTAAAGAGTTCATTTTACTTTAAAATTGGGTGATTTTTTTCTCCTTCTTTGCAACATCATGTATGGTGCCTAAAGGGAACATATTTGGCTAAAAAATAGTAATGTCAAACATGGACATAGTAGAAAAAGAAAAGGGTGCTTGAGGGGTAATGAACAAAAGTGGTTTAAAAAGCCAAGAGGAAAGGATAATGCACAAACCTAGTACAGTGATTTAAGAGAAAATGGGGGACTTATCAGGAGGAGATTAAGACAACAAATCTTCAGAAAGAGCTGCTTTTTGTATTGTAAATAGAGAACAAAGGATCTTGATAAGAAGAAATGCAGTTATGAAGCTTGGTGACATACACAAGAGACAAATAATGACGAATTAAAAAGATAATGAGACAAGATGAGCACAAAAACTACAAGTTAGAGGTTTGGAGACAGTAAATTGGAGCCCCTAGTTGAAGATAATTAGCACACCACTATACATGAGTGAATTTAGAAAGAAGCGGGAGCTTTTCTCACTAGTCACTACCTGCAACTTATTCATAAATTTTCAAGGACTATTCTAAGTGGTGTGTTGATTTTATAAATTATATAATCTAGATAAATTATTTAAAATTAAAACAAAAATTCTTCAATTTAATGTTTAGTTAACATATCTAACTTAATAAACTCTAATAATGAAAAATATAAAAGAGCTTTACAAGACTTAAAAATCAAATCAGTCCAACCTAAATTATTTTAGTTAAAATAATATTATTTTATTTAATAATTAAAAAACTAAGTAATTAAAATGATGTTTTGTTAATCTTAAAGTCTAATTTAGACTTTAGATTAAAAGATTGACTTGGCCTAGCTTGCCAATTGTCATCTTCATATTTTATCCCAAAAATTATGTATTATTTAAATAAATAGTTTACCATAATTTACAAATTATTATACCCATTTAAAACTTAAATTATAACGGATTTGTAAAATAGGATTTTAAGTTTTATTATTAAATAATAATAAAACACAAATTACATATTAAAATAAATTATTAAACAAGTCAAAAAACAATTTAACTAAATGATCACAAATTGCTTATTTATAGAATTTCAATAACTATTGAAAGTGGTGTATTAATTTTATAAATTATATGCTCTAAATAAATTATTTAGATTTAAAACAAAGAGTCTTCAATTAAATGTTTAGTTAATAAATCAAACTTAAGATAATGAAGAATATAGAGGAGTTCTACAAGACTTAAAACTAAAGACTCGTGAATTAGGCCTAAAACGTAACCCGATTCCTAATATATTGGAAAAAACAGTTAAAGAGTCCTATGCACAAAATAATTTAAAATTTTAATTATAATGTTTTCATAAAATATGATTTAATTTAATGTTCAATTAACAAATTAAACTTAATAAACTCTGATAATGAAGAATGTAATTAAAACTAATATCGAATTCAGAAACAGTTGAAGCGTAGTGTGTTACCTAAGAAGTCTACTCTCTGTACACTTGTATGCATCCTCTCCCACAACGTAACAGCCCAAGGTTGCTGCTGATTGGCAATATAGAAGAGCACATTACTCACTTTTTCATATCTTTTTCTTCTTCTTCTACTGCTGTGCTACTACTCCGCTCGCACGTTTCTTCTCTTTATCTTGAGTCGCACAAGAAACCAGCAGGGTCACTCACAATTCAATCCATTGTTATATTCTTCTCTCATTCAAAAAAAAAAAAAAAAAGGCAATTTGAATGCACACATGCTTTGGTTATTCATATAACTAGAAAGACTCTGTCCAATTCTGGTATACTCTAGTCTGGTTTCGTCTGTTTTTTTCTTTTTCCGGGAAGATGGATTCTGATCGGACACGGTTGGTGGGTGACTACGTTCTGGGTCCGAGAATCGGGTCGGGCTCGTATGCCGTCGTCTGGCGAGCAAAGCATAGGAAAACGGGTATGGTAGTTGCGGTGAAAGAGATTGAAAAAAGCCGACTTCCTCCGAAAGTCTGCCAGAATTTGCACAAGGAGATTTCTATTCTCAGCACTGTGAATCACCCCAATATTATCCGTCTTTTCGAGGCCATTGAGGTACACCTCACATCTCGCGTAGCGTAGAGATGTTTTCGTTCCATGTTGTAATAATTGTTCTTCGGCTTTCGTGGGTTTCAAGTTTTCTTCTTTGTGCTCTGGCTTTTGATGGGTAGTCTAAGAAGAAGATATATCTTGTATTGGAGTACTGTGATGGAGGTGACCTCGCGGGGTATCTTCATCGACGCGGGAAAGTATCTGAGGCTGTTGCCAGGCACTTTATGAGGCAATTGGGTATGTTATATATGGTTTAAAAAATACAACCTTTATGCAATTTGTTTCCTATTCGTCCTTTTTAGGTGATTGACTGATTGGGTATCTGCTACTTGGTCCTAGGAATACTTTATTCATTTAATTGTAATATGATAACGGAATTGGCGGGTTGTCTTCTTATATCTAAATTTCGAAGCATTATTAAGTGTAGGCTTGATTAGAAGGGAAAGAAAGGCTTTATTGTAGCAGTGAAATAGAAAGAAACACCCCCTATGGTCTTAATTTTGTTTAAGTGCCCTGTGCAGCTGCAGGGCTGCAAGTACTTCAAGAAAAACATTTTGTACATCGGGACTTAAAACCGCAGGTGCTTGTTTTCATCCTATATATATATATATATATTTATATTTCTGAGTTCTTATTTTGGTTGATGCTTTGCTTTAAGTAAATGGAATCATGTTATCTAAAAGGAAGAGCTGATATTAATGCAGAACCTACTACTTTCTTCAAATGAAACAACTCCACAGATGAAGATAGGAGATTTTGGTTTTGCAAGGTAAGATGACGGAGTGCTTCAAATCAAAAATTAATATTATGATATGGAAAGTTCTCACTGTTGGTTATTGGCCTTGGGAGTAATGAACTAACTATTCTATGTTATTATTCTGAACTATCTTTTTGTCATTTAATGCAAGTGAGTTTATTATTTTTGTCAGTTGGTGGACTTGTTAGGTTTTCCAGGATTATTTTTCCATTCACGTCACTGAGTTGGTACCTTTTAAAACATTTTCTCACTTCTATGCACCGGAGTAAAAAATCAATATCTTGTACACCAGTTATTGTGGTAAAGCTCGTTTAAACTTGGCCAGTTGCTTGGTTTGCTTATATGTCAGGTCCTTGACACCCTGGAGTTTGGCTGATACGTTTTGTGGTTCACCCTTGTACATGGCTCCGGAGATTATTCAACATCGAAAGTATAATGCAAAGGTGATGTACCTTGAGATCGATGCATGTGAAGTGGATACTACCATTGCTTGTGGAGAGCAACCTATGTGACATCAAAAGCTTTATGTTTTCTTTTGTCAACGTTGAATGGCATACGCAGGCTGATTTATGGAGTGTAGGTGCCATTTTGTTTCAAATGGTGACTGGGAAGCCACCGTTTGGAGGCAATAGTGAAAATCAGGTTTGTGGAAGATCTTAGAAATTGACTTTTAAGATTTTTCTTGCATTGTAAAGCTCAAGGTTGAAAAAAGAGTGTTGGGAAGTTAATAACTTCAATGCTAAGTTGCCCGTTCACTGTATACAGCTTTTCCTTAATATCTTGACATCCACTGAGCTGAAATTTCCAAATGGTGCTTTAAAGGAGCTGCATCCAGATTGTGTTGATTTATGCAGACGACTTTTATGTCAAAACCCAGGTACTTGATTACTGTTATGAAAGTTGTTATACATGCTTTCGAGTGGATGAGGTGCGTGGTAATTATTTAAATTCCAAAATACTAGGATTTTTGTTCTCACAACCATTCATTGAGAGTTTGCTGTCATTTTTATCCAGTAAACTTCAAATCAATAAATTGTTTATCTGCAGTTGAGCGGCTAACATTCCTGGATTTCTTCAATCACAAGTTCCTTAGAGAGCCCAGGTAGCTTCGGAACTCGAAATCCTTAATTGCTAATGGTAGATGCATTTTATGATAGCTGATTTTCCATCTTGGTCAATGCAACTTTTGATGTTTTAGTTGTTCCCAATAATGCAGGCTAATGGTGGATGCTGAGCAATCTTCTCTAGTTCTGCCAGGTAAAGCAGTTACTGAGAGATTTGATTTTTCTGCTTCTGCTGAGAGTCCCAAGTTTCTTCCAGAGCATCCCATCTACTCTTCTGAGGGCAGCCCACAATCAATCTGTTCATCTGTGCATGATGAGTCAGTAGTGCTAGGAAAAGATCATGTTACTGTATCAGGTAACAAAATTACTCATGTATTTATGGAGAATACTATAAGTGATGGGGTGCAGAATTCTTCTGAATGGACTCAATGTTTGTCAAACCAATTTGGAGGTCTGTCTTCACTTCTTTCTTTCTTATCATTTTCCAAAAGACATTAGGTATTTGTGCTCTTTGCGAGTACTAATCTGTTCTCATCTGTTCAGTTGCTGGTTCGATGGAGTCAATTGAAAAAGATTATGTTTTTGTTAGTCGGCATTGTGCTTCGCTGGATAATTTCTCTTATTATGTTGGCACATCCATTCAAGATAACCCCACTACCACGTTTTCTGTATGCCCATCAAATAGGAATGACCAGGACATGACAGTTATAGTTGAAACAGCTAAGCTGGCTGTTGGTCTCACTTGTAGTCCAGAAAATCTTCAAGTCAATGCTTCAGATCCAACTAGGTCATGCATATCACTGGATCCCTCAACCAGGCTCCAATTGTTGCATCAATATCTGCAGGTGGTTACAGAGTTGGCCCAAGAAAAGGTGAACAATGTGCTTTTTTGTTTCTTTTACCATTGAAGACAATATTTATAAAGGGTGCATTTCAGGACTTTAACTGGGAATTGCATATACGTCAGTGTATTTTCATTTTTCATTTTCACAAGTATACTGTGGGTTTTGTTAAGATCTCAATACGATCATGCTTTTGAAGGACAAGAAGCATGTAGATTGAATATTTTATGCCTCTTCATTCTAGCATTTGTTGCCACTAGTTATCCAGTGTTCACATCCTCTTATGATCTTATCCTTCCTGGAGTCCGCAGCAAATAGAAAAAGAACATGTATGCTAGATGTTAACGTGTTTGTAATTAGTAGATGTTAAGGTATGCCTAATTAATTTGAAACTAGGCCGTGTCTTAGGTCCCTGAATGACATGTCTATACCTTTCATACACAATACACAACTATATTTCTATTGAGTTCTTTTGTTCAATCTTTAGATTGCTACTACTGCCGAGATACCTTGTAATACCCAAGCTTAAACTGGCCTAACAATAACTTTAGTTCATGAGATAACTAGTTAGGAGATGATTAGTAGTCTTTTCATCGACTTATAAAGACTTTCATTTCTCAGCTCCTTTATGATATGATTTAAAACTCACCTCCTATGTGGAATGTCATATCTATGTTTCATGTGCCACAAAGATAACAATTTCTGTGACTCGCAGTACAATGCAGGACTGTTTCTGGAATCGTTTTCCATTGAACTGGTCATTTTAGCTATATGGAAGAGAGCTCTTCAAATTGCTAACTCGTGGCTGATTTCTATTCCAGAGGGTGGATTAGCTGAACATAGTTCAGTCATTCAATATTCACCTGTTCTTGGGAATAAATATTTTTATACAGAGGACAAAGATAAGTTAGACTTTGTGAACCCTTCCTCTGTCCACTTGTGGGCAGAGCAAGGCTTTATTGCTGCTTATGATCATGCAGAGAAACTATCATGCCAGCTCAAAGGGATTGATGGTCAGGCTATCTGTTCAAAATTTTAATTTCTGGATTTTGTTAAAACTTTTATTTCTGGGGTTATGGTTCCGCAATTTACTTGAGATGTCTCTAAATTATGCTGCAGCTGCCACTGAGATGCCTGATGCTATGGAGCTAATATTCCAGAAAGCTCTTGCCATTGGTAAAAGTGGTGCTGTGAGTAAACTTTTACTGTGCTTCAAATGTCAGCCTGATTGTACCTCGCTTAAAACTTTTTTTCAATCTTTTTAGTTAATTCATTTCTCGCAGGTAGATGAATATATGGAGAATGTGGGGAGTGCAGCAGTATCATATTCTAGAGCAATGCTTCTGTTATCTTTCATTTTGGAAGAAGCAACTTCTCTGCCTCTGAACCCTCCATTTTCATTGACTCCTTCCAATTCAAAGCGAATCCATAATTACATTATCAGCTTGCAGTCTCACCAATCTTACTTTCTGACGATGCAGCGAGCTCCTAAAGAACCGCTCTGATTCAATCTCGTGGTAAATACAACCACTGTACAGCTACTTACAAAGCTTCCTTGAGTTGCTGGGAAATGCAAAAATTCTCCCAAAATCAAGCTCAATAGGCATGCAATTTTTCACTCTGCATGTGTTGTAAATGGGTGTTTATCCATTTAGGAAAAGCCCTTTAACAAATAACTGACGTATACTACTTTACACCAGATTCATGCGTTTTGGAGATGATCAATGTTTTTTAGGAATTTGGATATACTACACCTCTTATTGCAAATATTGAATTATTTTATCGTTACAACTCAATGAATTCCAAACAAATTCATGCTGTAAGAAGCACTCTTGATTCGTATCGGAACAAATGTACAGCCACTAGGGTGAAAAGTCATCTCTCGGTTTTCAAAGGGTATGGTCCGAAATTGTCATTAAATGCCATAAGCACGTAGCAGCTAGCATAGTAAGACACGAATATATGAACTGACAAATGGAGACTTAATAATTAATTAATGGTCTAATATTGGTCTATCCAACGTAGTTATTTAGACGCAGTTCATGGGTTTTAGAATGTAAGATACACACTTTTTACCGCAGTCTCGTGAGCTGCCATTACTCTTTTTTAAGTGCAGACAGGAACATAAGATAGAAAACGGGTAGAATCAGAAATTGCATGCATCCGCAATGATTTCCGTTGTTGAAGCATGCAAATTTAGAAGTGTAATGTCGAAGCTTCCCCTTCCAGACGCATCCTCTTAGGTCCCTTCTCGTCGCCTTGGGTGTAAGTTGCTACCAGCTTGTGTTCCTTGGCCTCCATTGAACACCTCTTGTAAGGTTTAAAACCTGTTCGACGAGCCTTGAGCTTTACAATTCCAAGCCCAATTGTCAACAGGCCCTCCTCGTTGTTTTCACAACTAGGCGACGTAATATTTTTCTCCACTTCATGGCCAGAAGAGGACGCCCGGGTCTTGTTGCTGATATCTAACCGTGATGCATTCTCATCTTTTATATTAGAGATTTCCTCTTCATCTTCAGCATTGTCCTTCTGGTAGGCCTTGCACTTTAGATCATGTGGAGGAGAGAAGCTTTGAGGCAATACCTCTCTGGAGAAGAGAGCTTGAAAAGCCAGTCGTCCCTAACAGGTATCGGTTACCATGATAAGAAGGCTTCTTATTGTATTAGGACACTACAATATGGTTAAAAATACCTCAGAGAAAAGTATCTTATTACTTACCTCTTCAGAAACCTCTTTCCAAGAATCACTCGTGCTGCTACCACTTCTAGACCGACGGCCACTAGGCTCAGCAGGTGTATGATTTGGATCAGCCCCTTTTTGTTCTTCCTTTCCTTTCTCATGCTTCTCTAATGCGTTTGTTTCCACTTCACTGCTAGAAGGTGTGTTTGAACCACAGGAAGAACGGTTAAATTGTTTTCTGGTTTTCGTTTTCGTTGAATCATGGGCCTCGGGTGCTGTTAAAGTCTTCTCGTGGTCGATAACTTTTGACCCAGCGTTAATTGCCTTAGGATTTCTACTCTCTTCAGAATCTGATGAAGAGCTTGCTGGAGATTTAGAAACTGAGTGTTGTGCTTGCAAAGGTTCAAAGTCTACTGGCTCCATTTGTTGATCTTGGAATGGAGGATTATCAGCAATGTTCCCTATATCTATCTTAGTAGCAGGGACTTGACCCGTCTGCATAGATGGAATTGCAGTTGCAGGTGGTGGGGGGCAGTTGAAGGCAGCATGAAGAGCACACAACGGAAGCAGTCCATGCGCTGCCCACCATGCAGTTGCTGCTGCCACAGTAGCAGCTGCAATAGCTGTCATACTAGGACTGGAATTCATTTGCGCAGATAGAAGACCTCCTTGTGCAGATGCAGGAGAATCTGCCGAATTTTCTACATTTGCATAGGGCCAAAATGTTGCTGCATAGCTAGCTGCAGCATGGGCTGCGGGGTTTTGTAACAGAGTAGACACTAAAAGATTAGAGAATGTGGAAATGTGGAGGAATGACCGGTAATCATCTTGATTATGTAGACTTGAGGTGAAGGGAGGAGGAAAGGCAGGAAATGGTCCATGAATAGAAGAGTCCAGCACAGTACTTTGATGTTCAGTAGTAGTGGATGCTGCTGGATGCAAGCACACGTTAAGATGAGTGTGATTTTCACCCATTGGCTGGAACAAAGAATCCTGGAATGTCATTTCTGAGACATGAGCTTGCACACTAGGTCCAATGCGGCCATCTAAGACGTGCACGGGGACATGCCTTGGATAATTCTGCATTGTCTGCATCTCATCTGCAGGCAATGCACTGGTCAAATCATTTGGCTCCTTCCCCAGAACCACTTTTTCATGGAAAGGGCAAGAATCCCTGAACTTTGAAGCTTCAACAGTGCCATTTTCCTGAACAGCCTTCCTCACATCAGGCCTATCTAATTTCTGATTACCTTCAAGCTCAATTGTGACATAAGATTCATCTGTTGCATTACCATTTACTATGGAATTCCTCTTCTTTAGTGAAGGTGCGAACTCCCTAGAAGAAAATGAATTTCTGGATGCCTCTGCTTTATTGCCATTCTTAATCACTGATGACACACAGGAATCATGATTTTCTGGGAGATGAGTAAAGACTTCTGAGCAATTATCGTTCGGGTTCTCATTGAAATTTGTTTTCCCCTCATCTACCTTAGCTTTCTGAATAGTTTACAGAAGAAATAGTGAAAATGGAAGTTCTCAGATAAGTCAATTAACAAAACGGATTAAAATGGCGTAGGGAAAAACTCACCTCACGAAGCGGTTCTTTTTCCAAGTCCAGTACTCGGTTAACATGCGGAAGAGCAACTGAATTAAAATTCTTTCCATTTTTTTCTCCTAAATGTGCTGCAATAGGACTGGAACCCGTCTTTCGAGGATAAGGAGTACTTGGTTTCTTTTTTGGACGTGGAGGCGGGATGTCTATATCAAGAGTTTGTCCTACTGGAACGCCTTTAGCCATGGCCTCCTTTTCCAACTGTAAAATTTAATTTTTCTTAGTATTGTCGACCAAAGGAGAAAGAATTAATAGTAGTTGCCAAGGGTCAAGAAGAAAGACAAAGAACGATTAAAATCTATTGATAACGCAGTCTCAGATGATGCATCCTGATAGTATTGTCATTTTGCACAGTTACATTTTCATAAACTACGAAACTCAAAAGTATCAAAGGCAGTGCTGGAAATAGTAATGTTAAACATCTCCTCAAACAATAATCACATCGATTGGGAGTAAACATATTCTAAAAGAATTAAGCCATACAACAGTCCCTACTGTAAAAAATCTAAGTTCTCGCTCTACGTCTGATAGGAAAACCAAAGTGGTAACAAAACTCATCTTCTCCATTCTTATCTGAATCCATATCGAAAACAAATATATGGTGAAAGATTTACCTCCTCCATGTTTACCCATTTCCTTTCTCCTATGTAAAACTTAACTTCTTCATTCCTTTAAGGTCAACATCCATGAGTTGTGTCACGTAACACGTGAATACTCAAAAAAACAGCATCCAATACCTTGGAGGAAATGAAAATCCTAAAAGCACGGGACTCATGACAACAAACAGATATTAAGGAATACTCTCGGACTATCAAATCCTGTAGACTATCCTAATAGTCACTAAGGGAATTCCTTATGTCTCCTCATCTTGGAACTGGATGGATTTATTGGATGGGGCTTAGCATTGTGGGATATTTCACCTTCTGAATGAAGCCATCTCCTACCCAGAACTAGAGAATATTGTTTCAAGAAAGTTAAGAGTTTGAAAAAAATTATACAATCACCGCTAGCAATGGGAAAATACAGATCCCCAACAAAATAACAAAATTTCAGACTTTTGATTCTCATCAAAATTCTCAGTCTTATGAATGATGAATTGCAAATCGTGTCACAAGGCGAGAAGGTAACATGTTGATCTAAACCCTACCACCCAAAGTAATTCTGCTTAACTGCAAGATAAGTGAACCTGAACTTCCTCACACTTTCAATCCCAACAGGTTTTTGTGTGAAGTATCATAGATTCAATCTTATGGTTCAGTTTTGGATCTTATCCAGCAACTTAAACATATGGGTTAAGTGATTTCTTTGACAGGTTGTTGACTGTTTTGTCAATTGAGATTTCTAGTGATCGTACTCTAAACACTGCTAAACTAAAAAGGGGGGCAGGTCTAGCCAAGCAGTCATCTTGACTCCTTGACCAAATCAGGCCCCCAATATTGTCGCACAAGGTAGTCAAGTAGCAGGAGAGTGACACCAAAAGAAAGATCAACATGCTGTTCAGACAAGTTCTGAATCTTTGCATATTGATTAGCAATAAAAATGATAGATAAGCCTTTGAGGTCCCTGAAGCTGGAAAATATTAACCTGATAAGACAAATAATCTGAAGATTGTTGGGTTCAATGTTGAGGAAATTTATAACTAGTTTCATTTATAGTTTCAGTTTGAAATGGTGCAGGATCTAAGGTACCGGAAAGTAGTACACAGTTACCAAAACCAAGGATAAGGAGATACATGCTTTTAGCAACTTGATAACTTGAAATATAGTCTTCATGCCCCCATGACAACTTAGAACTTTATATTGAACTACTAAAAAAATGTTAAAAGTTAGTTCTCTTCTCTCGTGAAACAAACTGCTGAAAACAAGTAATATCAAACGGAAACTGTGAAGAGCTATCCTTACACATTTAAAGTTCAATTCCATGGGAACTGGTAGACCAATTGACCGTGAGAAATTATACTAAAGTATTTGAATTTTTAACCAAAAAAGCACAAAAGGTTGAAACTACATTTTCTTTCAGCCTCATATAACATCCCAGGTCTAGAGTAGTCACTTCAAAAATTGAAATTATCCAAAAGCATATACAACCAACTCTGTGGACAAGCTCTCCTACACAGATGCATAAGTTAAATTAGTAAAACAGTTCATGATCACTCAGTGAAACTTCTCCAAAATATTTGTTTTCCAGTAAGAAAAGGACTTCACTTCACCCTTTTATGGCATAGCTAGCCAAGACGACATCCAGTGTTGCTTCTAAGTTTCAGATCATGACAGCATTGTAAGCTGATCCTTGGTAATGTCTGAGGAATTGTTGCTCATACTGAATCTCAAAGAGAGCCACTTATGGAATTGCACCTATAGGTTAGAATTTGAAGTTCCAAGCCGCAATGCGTCAAAATTCAAAAAGGAAGAATGACGATACCTTGACTGCCCAACGCCAAGCAAATTTCCCAAACTTATATTCCAGTCCTCATAAGTTATTGTCCACAGATTTGATTAGCGGAAAATCTACGTCATCTCATTCAATAGGCGATAATAGGTTTCTTTTTCTAAAGAGAAAAGCTCCTAGTTTCGTTCATTAATAAAGGAGGCGGTGATCAGCATAAACCTCAATTTTGTATAGTCCATCAAGATAACTTGGTCTCAGCACCAACCCAATGATCTCCTGATATGTCTTCATGCATAAACAAAATTCAAAAAGGAAGAAAGGTGATACCTTAGCTGATCCAGGCCAAGAAAATGCCCCAAATTTGTATTCCACTCCTCATAATTAATGTCCACAGATTTGATTAGAGGAAAATCTAAATAATCTCATTTAATAGGTGACAATAAGTTTCTTTTCTAAAGAGCTTCCCAGTTTCGTTCTTTTATAAAGGAGATTGTGGTCAGCATGAGCCTCGATTTTCTATAGCCCATCAAAATATGTCCTCATGCATACACAAGTCATAGTCTGTATTTTAAAGTGAAAGCACAAGTAAACGCTAACTATAAATACAATAAGAGGTGAAGAAGTTAATCAGATGCAGAGTTGGAGGGTAAAGAACGTTTCAGACATCACATTAATAACCATTTCTTCACTCTTAATGAACAGTTGCGCAAAGTATTTAGGACTAACCTTGGAAAAAAACTTCTGTGCATGACTTCTGATCTGCACAGCAGTCTTTGTTCCTATATGTTCTGCAAAACACGAAAAGAAGGGGAAAGAAAGAAAGAGGGGGGGAAAAAATCTCCAAGTAAGAGTTAGCTACATAATAATGGCATCTGATAGCATTCCTACTAGGAAGATCCAGATCGTTTCTCTATGTAAGTTTTGCAATTAGTATAACCGAATCAGTCACAGTCAGCAAGTTAAAACATGCTACTATCCAAACCTACAAAGAATTAAAGAAGATAACCGCAAACTATCACCTTCTATGCGCTGCCAAGCTCGTCCATAGAGCTTCAAGGCCTCTAAGAACCTATTATGCTCCTCCTCAGTCCATCTCTCACGTTGCTTCGTAATTGTATACGGTTTTCTTGTCTATATTTAACACGACTTCATATTCAGATTCTTAAAACACTTATTTTTATTGCTGCAATCCAAGGAAAATGAAAGAGGTCATGCAAAATTCTCCTCTTAACAATATACCTTAATAATTAAGTCTTCTCCGGAGGAGTATGTGTCCATAACCGGACCTTCGCAGACACCGCTGCTTCAAATTCTCTCTAAAGAGCACTGGATTGAACAGAAATTTCCTTTCATTTCTAGCAACACCCAAAATCACAATGACGGCTGTCGTTTTTGAACTCCAGATGATCCAATAAGTGAATATTACTGCAAAAGCGAAAAACCAACAAACAATCGATAGAGATCCATCCCTGTTTAGTTCACATATACCGTACTGCACATATAGTACATGTATATGCATGAATAAAAAAACTTCAAAAAGTAAAAAATATAACTGTTCGAAGAATTTTAAGACTCCACCAGAAAGAGGAAGAGAGATAGACACGCTTCCTCGTAACAACTAAAAGTAAATTCCTTTATTCAGAATCCTCACCAAAACGAACGCGTAGATGCCAAATCCTTTACAAAACGAGAAAACATAGAAACACAGGAAAGGAACAGAGGAACACGAATTAGTAATCAACAACAGCAAGTTCTACACAGATACATTATCAATTTCAAATCAAATCCTCTCTTCAGCCGCCGAGAAAGATTCGTCGAAATATTAAATAAATTATCTAGAATCTTACCAGCTAATAAATATCCTTTTGCTTCGGTTCTTTTCAGTTTTGCTTGCTAACTTGAATTTATCTCGGCAACCAAACAGGGAGTTAGAACAGCAGGAGAAAGCCCTAGAAATGAGAGAAAGTACCTTGCAAGAAAGTCATGTTGAACTAAAACAGTAGAAGGACGTACGTAATCTCCGATCATGCATTCACAGAGTTCACCTGATAATCACCGGAGATATCGTCTTTCTCGGCCAATGGTGGATCGGAATCTTCACAAAAATAGTCGATCACAAACTAAAAAAATAAAAGAAGAAAAGTGAGGAGAGAAATGGAAATCACTAGGAGTAGAGAAAAGAAGAGAGGAGCTGAAGGAGAGCTTCGGTGATACCTAAAACACCAGAAACTACTGCTCAGAGAACTCAGGAGCAATCTCAGCCACTACTATTTCTTTTGGATTTATATTTTCTTTTCTTTTTCATTTTGAGGCAGGAATTATATTTGAGGTTGTTAGAAAGAAGGCAGGGATGATGCCATGTGGCCTACATCTAGTGGCTGATTAAGTTAAAGCCAACCCTTCGTGCACTTTTTCGGTATTTCCGTTTTCCCCCAATTGCCTCTTCACTCATCTTCAAATCTCGACCACAAACTCTAGTCCCCTTGAGGCCAATTCCGTAAAAGCGCGTCCAGGTATGCCTACCCATGGGCCCCATCTTGACGTGGTTTTTTCTCGAAAGACCGGGTTTTTTCTATCTCCCGTGGCCTCGTGCCGAACTTGTGTGAAAAAAAGCGGGCCTTATCTGCCAACGTGGAAATTCAAAATGCCACGTGGCATTTTATTTTGGATGAAGGTGCGATCGAGTGCGGGATGCCGCAAGGTTTAAAATTAGAAATATTAATAAGCCGAATGGAGTCGGAGCTGAGAGTTATGATAATCTGTAACCCAACGAGCCAGCGTTGACAGATCCATAACTCAAGTTATAGCCCAACGAGCTACAGGCAAATCGTGCCATTTAATTTTTTAAACCAAAAACTCCCACGAAATGCCGTTGTTTTAAAAAAATGAGTCAGCTATAAACTGGACATGGAGCGGCCCAAATATACTATAGTAGACCTATGACCCACCCATAATCCGGACAAGCAAATTAAAAACAGGTCTTTTTGCCATTCTTATTTAAAACTGCGTATTATTGGGTACATCAGAATCGTACGGCTCTAACATTGATTATCTTACGTTGATGATTGGCATCTATGGTCTCTGGTCAGTGTCAGAGACTAGCTGGCTCAGCATCAAATTTTGCACGAGAGGAAGACCTTCTATCTGTGTGGTGCTGATTGATTAAATGACTAGGCCAAAGCCAGACCATTGCGTGGACCAATAAGTTAACGCCATCTTTTGATGGTTCGAATACTGATTGATGCTTGTATGTATACGTTATTGTCACTCCCTGTAATATTGGGCCGATTAAGTCTAACCTACAGTTTTTGGGCCTAGTTTAAATAAACAACAACTTGGGCTCAATCTTAAATTAGTAGGTTCAGCTAGCGGCTGTAGTGGTGTACCATGTACTAGATGATAAATTTATCAAAATTTTGGTTAAAAGACGCGGACATTATTTATCTTTTAAAATATTTTCTTGATTTAAATTATTTATAATATATTTTATAATAGTATAAAATACTAAAATAACATTATAATATTATTTTAACAAAAATTGTAAACTATGTGATAAAGTTTGTTTTAAAGACGCGATCTTATTTATCTAATATTAAATAAAATTATAATATTATTTAACAAAAATTATATAATATAAGATAAAGTTTGTATAATTGATTTGATATTTAAAAATATGTAAATACAAATTTAGTAAAATAATTTTGAATATTATAATAAAATTTCAAAACATTTCTTTTATTAGTAGAACCCATTATCGGATAAATTTGTATCTTTAAAAATTAAAAAGGAAATGGTCGACCAAAACTTAGGGCAATAATGGTAGCAACCAATCATACGTAAGCACGAATAACCCTGATTAGGTCAATCTGGGGAAGTTAAAGGTAGACAATTGTATGAATTAAAGTGTCACTTGGTTTCATGACGAAGGTGTCGTGACCTCATAACCAAATTGCCTTCTAGACTTAAATTAACGTAAGCAATGTTGTCAGAAAAATATAATCAATAGATTGAAAAATTCAATCGATTTTATCGATTTAATCACAAAATTTTTAAATTGTCTAATTTTTTAATTCAATTTTAAAATTTTCAGTTTAATTTATTTTAATATTTATTGTTATTAAAAATTGATTAATTAATTAGCTAATTTTTATAAATTAATAAATTAAAATAAATTAATTACTTTTCATTTAACAATCTTTTTAATTAAAACTTTAAATTACTTGATATATAAGGATATTTTGTTTCAATCATATTTTAAAATTTTTAATTTTATTTAATTTTTAGCTAATTTTATAATAATTTAATACCAATAAATCTTAAATCTCTTATATTATTTATTTAACTTCTTGCAGGTTATTTAAAACATTAGTTATAATAAATAAACGATCAATGATTTTACATGCTTTGCTTGACACGGGATCCTCTATCTAATTCTGTGCAGACAAAAAACGTCATCATTTTTGCTTAAATTTTAAGTGACAAGTCAGTCATAACTATCACGGGCGTGAATTTTTTTATTTTTTATTTTTTTATCATTTTAATTATATTACTATTAGTTTAATAAAAATTAAATCAAATTTTAATTTTAATTTTAATTATGCTACTATTAATTTTATAAAAAACTAAATTTAAATGATAAAAATTTAAAAAAACAAAAAAAAACTAGTTTGTCATTCCTGTGACACATATTTTCTTTTTTATTATTTAATTTTAATTTTTAAATAAAATTTATAAGATAAAATTTTAAAAATTGATTAATTTATTATTTAATTAATTTATAAATGATAAAATATGACCCATTTTTATATTAATAAAAAATAAAATGAATCAAAATAAGGTCTAGTCTTAATCTCATAAAGAACAATAAAAACAGCTCATATTTTACTTAGTTTTATTCTTTGTGAGGGTCTAAAAATAAACAAAAATAGGATTTTTTTTTTACTTTATCAAAAATAGGATTTTTTTTACTTTATCCAGGGCCTATAAAATATTAGGAATAACCCTGGCTAATGCAATCAACTGACAACTAATTCAATTAGCTAATGCCAGGGCCGGCCCTGAGCAAGGGCAGGGCGGGCACCCGCCCAAAGCCTATCCTTATAAATGATAACATAGGACTCATTTTTATCCTAATAAAAAATAAAATGAATCAAAAGAGGTTCTACTCTTAATCTCATTAAAAACAATAAAAACAGCTCATATTTTACTTAGTTTTATTCTTTATGAGGGCTTAAAAATAAACAAAAATAGGATTTTTTTTTACTTTGCTTAAGGCCTATAAAATATTAGGAACAGCCCTGGCTAATGCAATCAGCTAACAACTAATTCAATAAGCTAATTGTCAAATATGACTTTTATCAAACACAAACGCACAGATTTTGTCACAAAAAACATTACATTATGTAAATGAAGAGACACTTCTTTTAAGCTAAGATTAACTAAAGAAATGGTTAGGAGCTCACTTGACAAACATGTTAATGATGAATATATCGTAACTAATTAGAATATTGGATCGGACACAAATCAAATGAACCGAGTTTAAATGTGTTTTAGGTTATTTTCTTCTTGTGGTACCTTGTTAAAGATGATTAATAGATAGTAGCAACTAAGTAAAAAGCTAAACTTTAAACGCTTAGGCCCTGTTTCGCAATCAACTGATTGCATTAGTTGATAGCTGATTCTATTAGGTATTAGCTAATAGTTGATTCTATTAGTTAATTTGACCAATGGATTACATTAAATTTTATACTCAATTCTCCTTTTTTATTAGCCTTAATTAGTAAGATTCATGTTCTCATTCTTTTTTAATGATAAATGAACAAAGACGTGAGAATTTTTCCAGAAAAGATTGCAGTGTGAAAATTGTGCATAGTTATCAGTGATAAGGATAAACATAATTAGTTGCATATTTAGCTGATTGTATTTATTATAATTATAGATCTCCTCCATTATAGGAGACCTTTGTGTATAGCCATTAAGGCTTGAGCCTCTGTTGTATGTTGTATATACGTGATCATCATAGTAATGAAATTATGATTCCACAATCATCTCATTCTATATGGTATCAGAGCGCTAATCGGTCCTGGTCCTCTTGAACCTCCATTTTCGTTGTCTGCTCAAACCTTCAAAGCTTTCGTCAGATTTTTTTTCCTGCACATCATGACATTGTCTGCGTCCTCCAATTCCACCTTCTCTTTGGTTCTGTCAACCTCTCTTCTACCAAATCCCGCTGACCCCGAAACTCCAATCATCGTTCTTAGCATTGCGGCTTAATCAATGGTGAAACTCTACACCACCAATTATTTGACTTGGAAACTACAGATCCAATAGTTACTTTGTGGTCATAGTCTTCTCGGATTTGTTGATGGCTCGTTTCCGGCCCCTCTGAAGACGATCACTGTGGAAGATCAAATTATTTTCAACCCCAAGTATGATTCTTGGGTCCGATAAGATTAGTTAATTTTTTCAGCTCTTGTGGCGACGTTGCATCACACGGTTGCCCCATCTGTCAATCGTGCCGAGATATCCAAAGAAATCTGGGATATTTTGGCTCATACTTTTGCCTCTACCTCACGAGGCCATATCAAACAATTAAGGGCTGCCGTTAAGAAGCCTGAGCAAGGGACGAAATCGATCACTGAGTACCTCACATTCCTACGCTCCAAGGCAGATGAATTGGCATTACTTGGTGCGCCAATTTCAGATGAAGATCTCACCAATAAGATCTTGGATGGATTAAATCCGGAGTATCAAGCCATTGCTGAAGCAGTTCACGCCCGTGATGATCCTATCTCATTTGAAGCTTTGCATGAAAAGCTTCTTAACAAAGAAGTAGCAATTCGTGCTAATCAGTCCACTTCGACATCTTCACTGTCGACCACTGCTTACCAAGTATCCGACCCTTCCAAAAATAAACACTGGCGTAATCTAAGTCTGGCTTCTGGCTCGTCCACGGACATACAGTATTCTGCTCGTCCGACTGGTCCTCGGCCTGGCTCTCGACCATATCTCAGTTATTGCCAAGACTGTGGCGTGAAGGGCCACAAAGTGATGCAGTGCCCTCAATATGGATGATTTTTTGCTCAACATGCTCAGTCTCCTGCCTCTGGTTTTCATCCGGTTAACCCTAGACTGCAATACACTCGGCCGGCAACACCTTAGCAACCGAGCGCACATTTCACTGCCCAGTCTGGTCCAACTGACTCCACTTGGATCATGGATAGTGGCACTACCCATCATGTCACCTCCGACTTGCAGAACCTCTCCCTTTATGCTCCTAACTCGTCCAATGAAGAAGTTCTCATTGGAGATGGTTCAGGCTTGACTATCTCTAACTCTGGTTTAACTTCTCTTCCCACTCCCTGTAAAGATTTCATACTTAACAATGTTCTGCATGTTTCATCTATTCACAAAAATTTAATCTCTGTGTCCAAATTTTGTGAATCTAATAATGCCACTATTGAGTTCTTACCTGATTCTTTTGTTGTGAAGGATTGACCAACGGGACAACCCCTCCTGACGGGCCATTCTGATCATAGCATCTATCACTGGTCCCTTCCCTCCGGTTCCAGCAGTGTTCCCCAGTCCACCGCCTTGTTTGTCTCTCGGTCCTTTACTACTCTTGACTGGCACAGCCACCTCGGACATCCGACAGTTGATGTCACCAGTCATGTTATCTCAAATTTTCAGCTTCCTGGGTTCTCTAAAAATAATAAAAATGCTTACAATGCATGTCAATGTAGCAAAAGTCATCGTTTACCCTTTCATCAGTCTACTTTAATCTCTCATAAACTGTTAGAAATACTTTTTTCCGATGTGTGGACCTCGCCCATTACTTCTCACGATGGTTTCAAATATTACATGAATCTCTCCTCAGTCTTCATTTATCAAAAACAAATGTACTTGGGAAAGAACTGTTGAGATGCTGGGTCTCTGGTTATTAACATAGATCTGGTTCTGGAGGTGTTAATTTTTTTCCGTATTGTTCTTTCTCTCCTGTGGTGCGCTGTCCAAGCATCGATTCGTATTTGCTAGTAGAGAGAGTAATATGGCTTCACTCTTCCGTATGTATTAGTGTGGTCTTCTTACTGATATGGTTATTAGAAAAAGAGGAGGTGAGGATCAAGAGTATAGAACAACAGTTGGAAGCTGAGAGGGAAGGAAAAGGAGCGATTCCCATTACCTCTTGGAGAAACTTCCTTGTTCGCACCATTCTTTAATACTCGTTCTCTATTATTTGTTTTCTTTATATGTCTAGATGCAATGAGCACCATCAAAGAAGATGCATTTAATCCATTAACAACGACAAAGTGAGCTTCATGAGAGATGCGCCAAAGCGTGGATCCAGTACGGTGGACATGACAGTGGCTATCAGGTAGTGTTTTCTCTATCCCTTTTTGCAACTTCTTCGTTGATGATGGGTAGGGCAAGCTGCAGCTCTTCGGCGGTCAAAGGCGAGGTATCTAAGTGTATTACTTCTACCTTGTCGTTTATCTAAGTTTTCGGTGTATAGTGTGTGTATGTTGACAGGGGTCATCGCCATGTGTGGCTCTCGAAAGTCAGCGGAGGTAACGGTTGGCTGTTCAAGCCATCATTGGTAGTTACCTTTATACGTTATGTATGCCTGTGATTATGTGTTTTTAGTATGTATTATTGTTAGTTCCTCATAGTGAAAGCCCGGTGGGTCGAATACTTTCTGCATGCGTCCGTTTTCTCGTGAGCCATGAATGTTACCCAGGCTGATGCGTATATAATGGGTGGAGCTCTCTTCTCCCCAACCAAGCACAAGACGCGTGTTGGAGACGATGGTGCGTGGTTATTGCTTTGCAATAGATATTCATAAACTCGCTAGAACATCACAAGTTTGCTAAAAAGTTTACTGCCTCGAGCTTCCTGACAAGTCTAAACTCGCTGGATCATCACATGTCTGCTGCAAAGTTTACTGCCTCGAGCATCCTGACAAGTCTACAGACAAATTAGTTGTGAGACTCGTCCTCAACCTAACGATTCCTAATACTTCTAAATAACATTTTCCGTTATCATCAAACCTTACCAGTACTTTTGAGCGAGGGTCATTTTTTACTGTTACGATGCATGCCTCACCAA
>JAOQMS010000004.1:4288103-4300445 GCA_027563885.1 Erythroxylum longipes | reverse complement strand
CACACCACCCTCGCGGGCACGGATTCGGATATCACCATCGATATCGGGTTCGGGTCCAGCGAGAGTGGGGTGTTACAATGTATGCCAAATGGGTGAAAATGTGTAAGCAAAATTAGAAGCTAAAGAATGAGAATTTGACCATGAAAGATGTCATTCAAGATCTAGAGAGGAATTTGTTGTCAACAATAGATGAACTTAATATAACAAAGCAAACACTAGTTAATACTGAAAAAGGGATAACAATGTTGAATGGTTTACCGAAAAACTAGAATAATTGCTAGAAATTGATAAATGAAGCTAGATTTGTTAAATGAGAAACTTCAAATAGGAACCAAAAGTTTGTGCCTACATGTCACTTTTATGGTGTAAATGGTCATATAAGGCCATATTGCTACAAGTTGTTAAAAATATTCTTTTAGAGGGCTTAAAACTAAAAATCTAGATAATCTCTGAAGAATTTTTAGCAGTAGCTAATGTTACCAAAGCAAACTCGAGTTAGAAAGAATCAACTATAAGCACTTGTGACTTTAGAATCCATGGCGCCAATTCTCACAATGGATGGTAATTTGATAGTGCATATTCACCACATATGATAGGTGAAAGAAGCTATTTAATGGATTATCAAAGTTGTATGGATTGTCACATTACTTTTGGTTATGGAAAGAAAGCTACAGTTAATGGAAGAGGAAACCTTTGCATGGTTGGACTGCCTCACTTGAAAAATGTGCTTCATTTGGAACGCTTAAAAGCCAACTTAGTGAGTATTAGCCAACTTCATGATGACGGGTTGTTACTTAAGTTCACTAGTGATTGATGCAAGGTGTTGACCGAACAAGGAGAGTGTTTAGTAATCAGTAGAAGATTGACTGATAATTGCTACATGTTGCAAGCTATTACTTCTTACAGTTCAGTCGCATATGATAATATAACTCTATGACACCAAATGACTCATAAAGTGGTAAAAGAAAATCTTTAAAATTAGCCTATCTTTAAAATTAGCCTCACACATTATAACAGAGACGCAAGGGAGTTAAAAGTAGAAATTATCTAGATCCACAGTTGCTACTGGGAAAAAAAACTAATCAGACAGAGGACCAGTTTGTTGCTTTTGAGGGAGAAACCAACCAAACATCTAATGACAGAGATAATGTGGCGAGGAATAAGGCCAGGTTTGAATTTCTTCGAGAGGCACTGGGACTGTGTGCTTTACATTTTTGAAGTATATTGATGTTGTTTATTAAAAAAAAGTAGAAAAAAGGAGATTTCAAAGTAGTTAATGTCTAGGCTTTTCAGGTTTTTAAATTTATGGGTTGTCTAAAGTTTAGGTGACTGGTATGTGTTTGGCTTTTTGTTACTTGTTGAATAGTACATTTGATGTGAAAATGAGGCTTTTATTAATTATTTGAGAGTTTTGCTTTACAGAGTTATGTCGAGAAAATGTTGATGCTTGGTTGGAGACCCATAGGAAGATTTGAGTTTTTTATGACTTGGGTTTTTCAAGTTTTATCTTAGTTTCTCTCTATATCATAGACTGTATGAGTTTGGGCAATATGCTTTTACTAAGAATTTGCTTGAGACTGGTGAGATAAAGAGGAAAAACTTGAATGATCATATAAATGGAATTAAAGATATGTTGGTGATCATATTATTGAATGGTTATTGGTAAGTTACCTATTCTGCAGTTTGTGGTGAATAATTCTACTTCCAAAGATAAGATGAGTTTTAACGTAGATGAGGGTATGATTCATCATGATAAGCTTCTGTTTTCATATAACTGAGAATGACATTTTTTTTTGAGCTGGACTATAATGAAACGACACATATAGAGGTTGTTATGAGATATGTTGACTCAGTGGCTAGGGTAAACTTCAACAACTTGTTCTGTGTCAGGATATGAGACTAGAACCACAACAACCACTACATTCAAAACTCTTGGTCAATTTTGGGAAAGATTTGGAGAGATTAAGCCCCATCCAACATTACAGACTCCACTATGCAAGTACTTAGTTGATTTTGTTAAAGAGAAGAACTTGAAAAGGGTTGTAGAAAACTGTAGGACTTCCATAGGCAGTTTGAGAAAAAAGTTTTAGAGTTTGAAACAGACGTTTTCTGAAGCGTTGAGGAGGATCAACAAGTTATCCACTGCGAAGGTTTTAATGTATATTATCAATTTCGAGTAATCCATCAAGGACCATCAGCCATATATCAATGAACAGAAGAGCATAATACAATATTTGAATAAAGATGTCAACATCGTAAAGAAGCTTGTGGATGATTGCTTGTCCCACCAATTTTCCTCATCATTTCGTTCTCATGATGCAGTTGCAACCCTTGGTCTAACGTATGGTGTTTATGAAAAGAGTCATTTGCCTAAAATGGAGGCTTGTGGCCATACAATTCCAAGATTTGGTTATGGAAAAGGGTTTATATACACTTAAGTGCTCTGTTGTAGGTCTTTGAGATTGATCGCATTGAAGGTATTTTTCGGGGGAAGGTTTTAAGGTATCTCCGTAATTCTTACTTCTTTTGGCATTGATTTGTCCTAAGGGGGAGATAAGACCTTGTTTATAAGTTTTTAGCTATTGACGACTTGTCTATTATTATGATTGTTTGATCTAGGGGAGTTTCTATTTATCGTGTTTATAAGGAGTTCTTTGATGTGACAAATAATGCCAAAAAGGGGGAGATTGTTAAGATGTTTATTAAATTAATTATTTTGGGCATTATTTGTAGTTTGATATTTGATAAGAAGTTCACTTGGGATATGATTTCAATATCTTGGATAATGTTTCTTGAAGATAAGATAGTGTCAAGGAACTCCTACTTGAAATAGAATCCTAGAGAAGATAGGATTTTTTGAAGATAGATATGTTTAGTTGAAGATTTACATGCAACAGATTTATCTGTGATTTGAGTTATCTTTGATAGCTATATTTTTTGGTGATTTGAGCTATCTTTTGTAGCTGCATATTTTTTATATATGCATGCAAATTTGGATTGCTACTCCATTTTTGTGAGTGAAAAATGAACAGTAAATCAATTATTGTTGCAGTTGTGTTTTGGGATGTTTCGGTGATGAAACATATGTTCGTTTGATGAGTTTCGTGGCTGCTATACATGAGATGTTTTAGTAATTAATTCGAAGGTTTGTAGCAAAATTCTTGTTTGACAACTTCCTATGATTTTGGTTTGATGAAGCTGCACATATAGGAGAGTGTCTTTTAACCTAAGTGTTTCTTTGTTCATGTTATTATTGTTTCAATCACTTAAGATTATATGTTTTGTATTCATTAACTTTTGTTATTGAAAAGAAAAATCCTCTGTTGATGTTAGCACGAGATTGTTGTGTTATTGATAGTGAAATACTTTCAAGGGGTGTGAGTAGGAGTGGATAGTGTCAAGGGGTAAGCGGTGTCGGCTCAATAATGCTTTATGTGAAAAAATTGTACTTAGGTGAAAGTTAATTAAGCTGGGTGATGGCCCCACAAACGTAGACTGGATGTGTCGAACTGTGTTACCAAATTTCGGTTCTTGATTTATTCGTTCCATATTTGATTTTTCTACTTGCAATTTAATTATGAAAAAATAACAACGATTAACACAATTGCTTTCCATTAAGCAATCGTTAGAAACAGTTCAAAGCAACTGTAGTGGAACAAATACATTGCAGAACTAAAACCTTCAAAATTTTCAATCCTTTCATTTAAAATGAAGCAAGTTGTTTAAGAAAATTAGTTAAATCTTATCTCCCTCTAATCTTACGTATTACTACTCATCCTCTATCTTTAGCAGTGACGGGGCCTAGATTTATAAGAGGCTCACTCAAAGAGTTAAAAATTTAAAAGTTAATAAATTTATTGATTAAAAGAGTTAAAAATTTAAAAGTTAATAAATCTATTCATTAAAAAGGGAGAAAATTGAAAAGTCAATAAATCTGCTTCAAGATGTTTATATATACCAAAAGTTTATTGGCACTTTACCTTGTAAAAGTTGAAAAGAAAAAATTGTAGTTGAGTTTCTTGTTCTAAATTTCAATCTTTATTGAATAATGCTAAAGAGGAGTTTGGTTCTAACCATTAATTGAGCGGTCTAACGATTCTGTTTCAATCTTGTTAAGAAAAAGAAAAGAACAAGTCCTTTTTATATTTCTCTTTTATTTTTATTTACATTTGTTTTAGATGTGTACATTTTTTTTACAAGTTAAAGGATGATAAATATACACACATGCATATTAAACCTGAAAAAGCAAATTTTGAGATTGATTTGTTAGAGATATATGCTAATATCTTTATTAACAAAGATATTTTTTGTTAATATAATAATAAAATATATCATTAATGATTATTATCCTATACTTATTAATATAGTATTTTATTAATATCAACTATTATTAATATTAACAACGATATATTGATCTTGATATTATTATTAATGATTTTACATTTAAAAATGTGTGGAGAAATTGTTTTCATTATTATCTGTATGTTTATTAGTGCAATTCTTTTTGAATTCTACAAATTCATAATATTGTTTGGTTGATGCTACTGCTATGTTATTGTTATTGCTACTATTTTTAGTGATTTTATTACTTGTTACATTTGCAAGAAGTTATTAGTTATTGTTATGATCATTTAGTATTTTGTTGAGTATGTGGACTTATGATTTAAGTTACTTATGTATAGATATTAAACTTTGATAATAAAAATACGTTTTTAAAGTTTTCATATTTCTATATTGTCGATTCATTAGGGCACCTTATCTTTGGGAAATAACTGGATAATATTATATCTATAGCAAAGATATTACAAACTTTAGAAAATATAAGGAGAGTCTATTGTCCACCAGCGAGGAGTTATGGACAGGATTTACAATTCCATTACAAACATTTTAAAAGACAAAACATCAGGGGTCACGACAACACTATCTCTAGCCCTTTATATATACCATTGCACCTTTATACTATCAGTGAGAATATAGCCAACACTGTTAGCTAGAATTAGGGATGTCAAAAAGAGACTGACCTGATTTTGTCCTTGCCCGACCATTACTTCAAAAATGACATCGTTTTTGACATTTTATCTTAAAAAATGATGGGCTAGGTTGAACTCGCCCGCCCATGAGTAGCTCGGCCCCAACCTGGTCCATTGACATCTCTAGCTAGAATTGAAACTCTAATTTAGTTCATAATAGTATCTGTTAGCTGATATTTAGTTACCTCCATGTAAGAATGCATGCACTTTACCCAAAGAGTAATAGTTAATAAACTGCCTTAAGGTAAGCTCCTATTTGTAAGTCAGGTTAGTTATCTCTAACATATATTAAAGACTGCTTAATATGGCTTTGAAATAAGCACAATAAAAAAACAAGTGATTCTGATCCTCATCAGTATTATGGCATAAGACACACATTGTTTCATTCGGCCTAAACCATCTGCACTTAGTCCTCAATCGTTTCTTGATAGTTAACCAAATAATAAACGTACCTTTGGGATTTAGAGATTTAGGCTAGATGAGTTTAAACCATGGCACTTCCATTCTTTCAACCCTGAAAATCCTATGCAAATGTGATTTGTGAAGAGGCTTTGAGGATTTAGGCCCCAATAGATGTTATCCTCTAATCCCATATCTCCTAGTGGTGGAAGAAATTCTCTCAGTGTGATGAAACCTCTGAAGTTCCCACACCATTCACCATCTTGGATGAGGATAGACACTTTCGACTCAATCGGTATTTTGTTCCTTAACTACGCAAAAGAAAGATTGCTTATTAGGGGGCTGACTTCAAGTCAATTATCAAACTAGAACCATGTATTTCTTCCTCCATTCACTCTATGTTTGATATGAAGGTAAATGAATTGTCTAAGCTTTAATAATTGGTTTAATATCGTAGAGAAATAAGAAGAGCTTTAAAAGTTACTCTTGTAATGGGTTTTTGAGGGGGCTTTAAGAGCTACTATTTATTATTGTTACGATCATTTAGTATTTTGTTGAGTATGTGTACTTATGACTTGAGTCATTTATGTACAGATATTAAAGTTTGATAATAAAAATACATTTTAAAATTTTTTATATTTACATATTGTTGATTCATTAGGACCAAGTGAGCCTATATATATTTGGAATATCATATTTCATCCTAAAACCTTAAGGCAATAGGTTATGAGTCCTCTTTGTATATAAAACACTTTATTTTCATGTTTCTTTCAAATATGAGATTATTCCACTTGTAAATTTTCAACAATTTACTTCCTTAAAAATAATAGTAATGTTCTTTCGGTTTTTGTTCAATTTTGTAATCAATTCTTCAATTTCAAAGTGATTGGGGTGGTATGTTTCGAAAAACTAAATTCCTATATGAAAAATCATGGCATTATTCATCAAATAGCCAGTCCTTACACTTATGAACAAAATGAAATCGCTGAAAGAAAAATACAACAAATAGTTGATACAGGTTAATTTGACTCATTTTAGCTCAACGTATCATTCCATTTAAATTCTGGCCCTACTCCTTTCAACATTCATTTTCTGCTATAAATTCCCTCTCTATACCTATTTTGTTTGGTCAAACTCGTTTCTCTAAGCTTTTCAATCATTCTCCCTCTTATCCACAATTTTACTCTTTTAGTTGTTCTACTTTTCCATTGTTACGACCATAAATATTTTCTTTTCATAGAAAACAATGGGTTTACCTATGAAATTATGTTCAGCATCATGGTTTTCTTTATCTGGATAAGGATATTGGAACAATTGACATTGAACATCATGTTATGTTTGATGAGCAAGTTTATCCGCACAAAATTAAAAGTGAAGGTGTCAAGTATGTTTCTAATGAAGATCCAACCGCTCGGATTCATGCAACATCCATCTTGTGTTCCCAATAAACATGTAAAATGGTTGGTGCTCCTTGGTAGAAGCTGAGCTCTAGGGCATCTACTCAAGACTTACTTTGTCTTGAAATTTGAGTTATCGTCGAGTGGAGTTGGAAACAGACTCTTTGGTTGTCATCAATATCCTCTCTTCTTCAGGAAGCGTCAAGGATCGGCTCCCATTTTCTATTGGTCATGGAATTTTAGCTATGCTAAACAAGGATTGGGTGGTTCGTACCTGTTACATTTACCGAGAGAGTAATTGTTGTGCTGATTGTTTAGCATACTTCGCGCATACGATAAGTTTAGGGACTTACATTTTACAAAATCCTCCTAAGGATTGTTGTCGATTACTAATTGAGGACCTTAATAGGGCCTCTTGTCTACCTCTAAGCATTTAGTTTTGTTTGTTTTTTCATTGTATTAAAAAAACTTATTAATGTTTATAACCCAATTGCTTCTACTAATTTATCTCAATTTTCTCTTTAAATTAATTCTATCTTATCTCTACTCCATGTTTATCTCCTTTACCTTCTCCAGGAACGTCCCAAACCACACTCAACCTCTAGCTCTTCCACATCAAACCCAGCTCCCTTATCTCCATAACCATATTCTCCCCTTTCCCCTAGCCCATCCATATCTCCCGGTCTTAATTTAAGAGTCGGTTTTATCTAGACTCTAGTTATTGCAGTGTTAGGGTTAAACTTCAAAGCAACATGATGAACACCAGTGCTGGTGAAGTTCATCATAATGAAGGCGACGAGGAAATAACAGAGATGATTGCATATGCCATGCAACTTGCAATGGGCTCAGTGTGCCCATGACACTGAGCTGCAGTTGAACTTGACGTTTTTGAGATCATATTCCGTGCGGTTGCTGACTCCAAACTCTCTGTTTCAGAGATTGCGGCCAAGCTTCCCACGACCAACCCTGATGCACCATTGATGTTGGACCGCATACTTAGACTTTTGGCCAGTCATCAATTGCTTAGATGCTTCGTGAAAAGGTTGACGAGGTTTTACAGTCTAATGTCCATGTCTAAATACTTCGTGTGTAACCAAGACGGCGTGTCGTCGAGTCCCATGGTGAAGCTGCATCCAAAGCTACTTTGTCTGAAAGCTTCTTTAGCCGCTGAAAAACCGTGGAGGTGTAGTTTCGTAAAAACTTTAATTTGATCGCAGTTACTTATAAGGTTTTGCGGCAGTTACTTATAACTGTACTTGTCGGTTACTAGATATAAAGTAATTGTTCCTGTAATTGTTAATTTTTCAGCACAAACAAAAATAGAAAAATAAATACGAAATTAAACAGATCAATACAATTCGGTAACGCAGTGCGGCACATCTTATCTACGTCTGAGGGACCCTCATTTAGATTAAATACTTTCATCGAAGTATAATAGATTTACCCAAGGCTTTACTGAGCTGACACCACTCAACTCTTGACACTATCTCTCAACCTCACTTTCTGTGAAAGATTTTTACACCCAATAACACGACTGACTCGTTTTAACTTCAACAGAGGATTTTTCTTAACAACTTTTAATGAAAGAGACAACCAATGAACAACTCAAGTGATTGAAATAAATTAAAACAAAAATGAAAATATTTGAGATATAAAGAAACAACAAATCCTTTCAAGACAGATATGAGAATTGTTTACCAATTGAATAGCCGTAATCTGCTTCCCAGATTGCGTGAAACTCCAATTGAAATCAGCTACACTCAATTTTCCAATCAACGACAAGAAGACCAAAAGAGAACACCACACCCACTCAAAATCAACTTTGTTTCTTATTACAAATCACTGTAGCCAACATGAGACAATCCCATCCAAGAACAAAGACTTAGGTTGCATGAAGATCTCAATTGGAAGTAAGCCGTTCACCCACGTTTGTAGCAAATTTTCAAAATGAACATCAATAGAACACAACCATAGCCATATACCAACTCATCATGCAAGACATCTTCTCTCCCTAGAGTTCTTCGTTCAGCACCATCTTTTTTCACATGATCCACACAACATCTTACAAAGATACACATCAATTAGAGGTAGAACTTTATCATAATTAGAAGATTATCCCCAATAGCTTTTTGAATCCAAGTCAAGCAAAGATACATAACTAGCTATCATCATCCAATTAATATCTTATAGGTCCAATTAATAATAAATATTCCAAAATAAAATAAGAAGATATATACCATATATCTAACAATACCAAAAATTTGGTAACACAGTTCGGCACACCTTGTCTACATCTGAGGGGCCCTCATCTAGATTAAATACTTTCACCGAAGTACAATAGATTTACCCAAGGCTTTACTGAGTCGACACCACTCAGCTTTTGACATTATCTCTCAACCTCACTTTCCGTGAAAGATTTTTACACCCAATAATACGACCGACTCATGTTAACCTCAATAGAGGATTTTTCTTAACAACTTTTAATGAAAGAGACAACAAATGAACAACTCAAGTGATTAAAATGAATTAGAACAAGAAAGAAAATATTTGAGATATAATCAAATCCTTTCAAGACAGATATGAAAATTGTTTACTAATTGAATAGCCGTAATCTGCTGCCCAGATTGCGTGAAACTCTAATTGAAATCAGGTACACTCAATTTTCCAATCAACGACAAGAAGGCCAAAAGAGAACACCATACCCAATCAAAATCAACTTTTTCTCTTATCACAAATCACTGTAGCCAACATGAGACAATCCCATCCAAGAACAAAGATTTGGGTTGCATGAAGATCTCAATTGGAAGTAAGCTATTCACCCACGTTTGTTGCAACTTTTCAAAATGAACATCAACAGAACACAACCATAGCCACATACCAACTCATCATGCAAGACGTCTTCTCTACTTAGAGTTCTTCGTTTAGCGTCATCTTTTGTCACATGATCCACACAACATCTTGCCAAGATACACATCAATTGGAGGTAGAACTCTATCATAACTAGAAGATTAGCCCTAATAGCTTTTTGAATCCAAGTCAAACAAAGATACATGACTAGCTATAATCATCCAATTAATATCTTATACGTCTAATTAATAATAAATATTCCAAAATAAAATAAGAAGATATATACCATATATCTAACAATCCCCATTATTTGTCACAAATAAGAAACTCTCTCTGAATAGCATAATTTGATATATAAGTATCAAATTCATAATTCATATGAACTCCCCCTTAATCCAACATCAAGTTCCAAAGAACATCTATAGAAACAATAATCTAATCATCCAAATTTCTCCCCCTTGGGACAAAAAGATGTCAAAAAGCAAGACGAATAGTCACGTATATAATTTAAAATCACCCTCTGAATGGAACAGTCACCAAAAACAATTTTAACTCCCTTTTGGGACAACAGTGTCAAAACGAAGAATACCTTCAACACAATCAATCTCAATGAGTAAAGAAACATAAAAATCAATGGTAGGTGCAGCGGAAGAATCATACGCATGCCAAGATGACAATTTACCACCATTCAAAACACTAAGAGATATGCCTGAAAGAGATAGAGATACCTGAGAGAGAGAGACCCATACTGATGAGAGAGTTGAAGAGCCTTCGATGGAGCCAAATAGAAGTTACAATTGAAACTACTAAAAAGATGAGACGACAATGACAACATAAAAATTGAAGAAGAACTAAAGAAGACAAATCTTTTTTTAAACTTTTCTTTTCCCTTTTTTTATAAAAATAACATCAAACTATACTTAAAAAATGTAAAGCCCACAGTCTTTGTGCCCCTCAAAGAAATTCAAACCTGAGCTTATTCCTCGTCACATTATCTCAGTCATCAACTATTTGATTGATTTTTTTCATTTTAAGTAACTGACTTATCCTCAGTCTGAACAGTTGCTTCAAAAGCAGTAACTAACTGTGAATCTGGATACTTTCTTATTTTTCCTTCACTACGTCTTTATGCCTGTAATTGACCCTTTCTAATCCAAGTGTGCTTCGGTACCATGAGTTACTGCTGAAAATTTAATTGAGAGTGCCTAGATTTTCAGTTTTGACCCTTTTGAAACATAATTTGTAACATCTTATAGCATCTCATCCTTATGCACCCGATAACTCCACAAAAATGACATGTGGGTACAAACCTTCGATTCTCCTCGAAGTTTCTTCTTGGACAGATCTGGATATGTCATCTTTCTCATCATTCAGCTTGGAACATTCACCCTTATAGCCAATGCCTTGCAGATCCCCTTTAGCCTTACCGATTTCGATTAACTTGTCTAGTTTTTCTGTGCCTCCATTCAACATTCTCAATCCTTTTTTGGTACTGACTAATCTCATTCTAGCTTCATCAAGCTCATCTAATGACAAATTCAATTTCTTTTCTAACCCTTGGATGGTGTTCGTCATGAAGAGATTTTCTTCCTTCAATCTTTCATTCTTTCTACACATTTTTCACCCATTTTTCATACATAGCTTTGTAAACCTCTTAAATATTCTCCTTTCTATCATCTAGGCCACTTTCATCACTATCATAATTTAATATTAGGTCTTGAGCTGAGTTGTTTGCGTTTTTTTGGAAATTTTCTAATTTCCGCCTTTTTCGTCTTCAGTTACTTCCTTCTCAGTTACTGTTAAGCAAGTAACTGGAATTTTGCTATGTAAAGTAACTAACGTAGCACCATTAGCGATTTCTTCTTCACCACCATATTCACTCTCGGATTCATTTTCACTCTAAGTGCTAGTAGAGGATTTTCCTTTTCTTTTGTTCAAAATATTAGCACATTCGGCTTGAACATGCCTAAAGCCTTGACGCTCATGACATTGGATTCTCTTCACCTTCCTTTCACCTTTTTGAGTTTTGACTTGTTTTAAGTTGTTATTCGTTGAACTCCCACCATGTTGTCTAAATTCTGGTCTGTCCTTTTTCATTCTCTTTAACCATTTGCTGAAATTTCTTGTCAATAATTCTATATCCTCATTCTCATCAGATTCATCTTCTACATCATTTATGCCTTTTCCAGTTTCAGCTTGTAGTGCCAATCCTTTGCTCTTTTCTTGTTTTCTCCTTAACAAATTCATTTCAAAATTGTTCAGAATTCCAATTACCTTTGCGACAAGTCATTGATGTCATGAGCCTTCTCGATTGCTGCAATTTTCAGAATAAATCTTAGAGGTAGTGATCTCAACATCCTCTTGGCTAGTTTCAGATTGGAATATTTCTTCCCGAGTTGATATGTCTAATTCGCTATATCGTGCAATCTTTCATGAAAGTCCCTAATAGTCTCATTTTTATCCATCTTCAATTCTTCAAACCTCATAACTAACAACTGTAGTTTTGACGTTATCACAGATTTGGACCATTCATAAATAGTATGCAAAGTATCCCACACTTCTTTAGTCAATTCATAGAAAATGTCCTTCATCAACTGATACACTCATATTTTCATATATGTTTATGACTTAATTCAAAGTCATTTACATTCATTTTATGTTCATCTATG
>JAOQMS010000004.1:4276722-4288003 GCA_027563885.1 Erythroxylum longipes | reverse complement strand
AAAGAATACCTCATAATATATTATTAATAAGTCAGAATGTCAGTACAAAAGTCACATATGACTATTGGCCTAGGGCAGATTACTAACAGTAAATACATTACATTTGCATGTATAAAAGCTCGGGAGTTGTGGATCAAGGAGCTCGTACAGAGGATTGTTGAAGTCAAGGGAGTGTACACCTTCTTTTGAGGTGAGTTGGGAAAAACATATCTCTCAAATAGGACTAGGACAACCCAAGACATGCATAATGACTTGTATTTGAATTTTAAACCTAGGTAATGCATAGTAGAATTGAATCTCAAATAGATGCTAGTATACTTACATATTTAATAAACGAAATTGTTTTGAATAACTTTGCACTTGTAGTGCAAAAGATGACTTTCATTGCATGAAATAATGTTTTGGAACTTACATATGCATAACCGAGTCATGTACGTTGTACATATGTATTCTCTTTTGGCTTAGAACCATGGCAAGGTTCCATTTTATCGGTTGGATATATAAATAAATGCATGGTACCTTACTTGATTTTAGTACTAAATATTTGTATATGATTTTTGTTTGTTATTGCTGAGGTAACGATTGGTCAATCATGCGCTAAGCATAATAGATTAAGCGAACCTCGTACCCTTGATGTTGGTACATAAAAGTCGAGTCCTTGTAACGACACCATTCTACAGGACATGCAGGTGATTGCATACCTAGAGGTATGGTCACCGACGAGGTCATCACCTAGGGTTATGATGCTCTTATCAATCGTAGTCTAGACTCACCATAAATGAAGTCGAGCTAACACAGGGATATGGAGAGTGTGCACACTAGTTTGGCCGACTAGTGGCGACACATATAACTATTTTGTCCTATTTTGAGATTTGACTTCCTGATAAGATTTGATTTTACATGTGATGCTTTTCTACTCTTGTGTATTGGAATTGGAACCCATGTTCACTGAAAGAGTGATTAATAGGGTAGGCCTATGTGGTTTCTAACTAATATGGGATGAGTCATAGACTAGGTCTATGTGTTTCTATGTTATGCATATTCACCTCATAGGTGGTTATATGCATGTTAGATGTATAAAATTGTCCTTAGGTTATTTAAACTATTTTGGTGTGTAGTGGGTTCTGTTTGCGATATATGTCTTTTCCCACTCACTGAATACATAATGTACTCACCCCCTCCGCTTTCCAACCATGCAGGTTAATTTGGTGAGCTTGATGCTTTGAGTGGTTCGTGCGGTCTTTTGACATATTTGGGGTATTACAACATGTGGATAGTTTCTATTTTGTACTTTTATTGTATAGTGGCTCATGATTATGTTGATATGCTTTATAATTTTGTAAATCAACTCTTGACTTTCTTATGGTTCTAAATGACCTTATGTATGAACCTTTTAAACTGTCATTGAGATTGCTATTGTGTGGACTTAAAAGTTTAGAAGTTGTAGTAGAGTTTTAATATGAATATAAAAGTGTGTTTAAAACTGATTTATAGGTGTTTGAATTAAGTTTTGGGATTTTCAAAATACAGCCATTGTGCTGTCCCAATGTTTTTAAAAGATATTTAGTTAGCCTTGTATAATCAGGATAAGGGTACTGTGAGTATTCTTAGCCTGGGTATGCGGTGGTTATCATGTGTCCGATGGGGTTCCGGGTCGTGATAATCGGCTACTTCAATTTTTTCATGAAGTAGTTCAGTAGAAAGATGTAGTCTCCTAGGTACATATGTATTATACAATCTACTAAAGGGCGACAAAATGAATCTCCCAGCAATGATTTTGAAGTTTATGGTGGAAAAGGGAAGCCATAAGAACATTACTTGAGGTTTATTAACCAAGATCTTTGCATATTTTGACGTTCCTTTTGACAATCTGATGTGGTATGAGGTTGGTATGTTTCATTACTCTATCCCCTACCAGTTTGGGTACAAGCTAAAACAAAATATTTGGGTGAAGAAAATAGAAAGAGTAGAAGACTTTTTGAGTCCTGCCTCAAAGTAGAGGTCTGAAAGGATACCAGAAATTGTAGGTCTTACTCCAAAACAATAGGCTCCTGTCCTTCCTAAAGACATAAATAGTATGGATATTTTACATCTTTTGAGGGACATTCGTGCAAATTAGGAATGTGAACAAATTGACAACCTCCAAAACCAAGTCTTGGATTTGCAAATTCTTCTTCGGAAAACTCCTCAATGATTATGTCATTTTGTCATCATATTTCATTTTTCTCATTTGCTCCCTATACTCCTTTATTATTTTTGATAATGAAAAAGGGGGAGAGTTTATGTGGATAGATTTTTGCATACATGATGATATAATTCTCAATACATATATCTTATGCTACCTTGATTATATCTATGATTAATTATGATGTTGAACTTGTAAAAAACTATGATATATAGTTGATAGGTTTCTTTCTTAAGAGACAGGCTCCTTCTAATTATTTTTGAACATATAAAACTCTCAGTTATCTTTTGAAGTCATCTATTATCTCTTTGAATGTTGAAACATATATCTATTATTGCTTGTCATCATAAAAAAGGAGGAGATTGTTAGCTCAAGGATTATGATTAACGATTTTGACGATAACTGTATAATATTTCAAAATTCAAATTGGATTTATTTCCTTGTATAATTAACAGTCTTATTCTTAAAAGGAAATAAAATCATAAAAATATGTTTTCTTTCTTGTAGAAACCTTTATTATAAACTTACTTATAGAAATGGTTTATTCGAAAGGATCTTACAAATTATGAAGGACAGATATTAACCACAAGATTATTGGAAGATTTTGTGGCGAAGATGACATCGAAGTTATTCAAATTTAAATCTATCCAGTTGACTAAGGATGCAAGATGAAGCAATGACTAGTTGAATAAGTTGACTATTTCAGGAAGAGCCGATGCAAATGTGAACAACAATGAAAAATATAAAAGCTTGCGAAGCTATATTGTCAAAACTCATCAAAAGCATATACATTCTTGAAAGTGATATCTTTGTGAAAAATTCTCTTATGCGTTAGAAAGTGAAACTCTATTGAGAGAGATTACTGAAGCTCATATCGAACAAACTTCATTTTTATTTGAGAGCTTGTAGAGGCTAGTGAAATAATAATAGTATGGAAGGTTGAAGAACCTTGAAAATTATTAAGTTGTGAGCTTAGAGAGGCTCATCAAATTACTACTTGATTTTATAGTGAAACACTCAATTTAAATACTTGGGGACTAGACGTAGGCTTAGGTTATAAGTCGAACTAGTATAAATCGACTGCTTCCTTCTTTTCTTTTTATCTCTCTCTCTTTTCTTTTATATTTCTGCATTATGTTGTGCATGTGTTCATTTCAACAAGAGACTCCTTCACTTTTATAATAGGTTCTTTTTGTTTTCGACTTGCTGACAATTCCTTTCATTTTAATAGGCCCGTTCTTTTTATTGTTTCAACAGGACTCATACCTTAGCCAGCTCCTGTCGTTTAAAAGGCTACTATTATCTGACAGGCTTCTATTTTTTTAATTTTTAATAGGCCCCTATCTTTATAAGAATTGAAAGTAATTTGTAAAATTTTTTGTCACATATAATTCACCCCACTCTTGCGTGTATTTGCTTTATCACATTAATGGTATTAACATAAGTCAATCATCAATAATATGCATATGTTCAAACCAATATTCAATCCAAATATGATAAATCTATAGAATATATGATTTATCTGTACTTTGGATTAGTAAGTGATTATATACCATATGTTGACTTTAAATGTTAAAATTTAAACAATCTATGCATGCACAACGAATTTTACATTCTAAACCCATTTGATCGTTTACAAATTTCATGAAACTTCTCACTCCTTCTAAGTATAGAGTGGACCATTTCTGATGAGACGTCTAACTTTTGTCCATGTAAGTGTATAATTAAAAGTAAATTGCTAAATTACTAAATGTAGTTTAAGTTGTAAATAACATAATGACAAGTCAATTTAAGTTGACATACCAAGTTTGAATTCTACCAAAGAATGAAATTGAGCATGCTAAGAATAGGAAGCATAAACCTATCTCAATAGCTACATGTACTACTGGTGAGTTTTAAACATACCTTTTAATTCTGAAGCAAAAACTGTAAGATTCGATTCAATGTATGCTTTCGCTGTTATGAGCTTCAACACCTCCCGTTTGACTGCATTTATAAATAAAGTATTGGTATCATCTTCTTAACAACCATATTAGAGAACTCTTAAGAAAGTATCAATTAAAAAATAAAATTTCAATCCTAGCAGAGCACTGTGCCCGAGTAGTAAGGAAATTTGATACCTATAGCTTAAAAATAAAGTACGATTGAATATGAAAGTAATAAAGGAAAGAATTAAGCATAATCATACCAAGATACCAGAACATGAAACTAATTCTTTTTGTGGTTTTGAACATTGGTATAAAAATAAAGCATGGATTGATAATAAATTTGCAAAAATTAAGTTATTTACTTCGTCTACGTCTAAAAAAGTTCGGTGATACGTGATAATGGTGTTTGAATTTCAAGTCTATCAGTTTAGAGTAGAGAAAGCAAGCGAGGGCCACTTATATGAGATATTTAACTTTTGGGAAAGAATATAATAAGTTTATGCTCTCCAAGCTGGATAAAACAATTTAGTACACAATCTTATAAACATATTGGGAAAAGTAGTTCAATATATGCTTTAGTTTTAGATTTGGATAAGGACACAAAGTTAAACAAGTCATTCTATATCTCTATTCTGTTTATGGAATATTGAATCATAACTTTGTTATTCGTTTTCCATTCACAATCCAAAAGGCAAAATTTCCTCTCAATAGTACTTTTACAAATCCTGTTAGTGAGGATGTTTATACACATTGACCATACCAAGATACCAGAACAAATTAAGAAGCAGCATTAATCATTTCCTAATTACACCAACAACAGAATTAGATAAAAAGAAAAAAAATCCAAAACAAGGGTAGAGGATGGTCAATCGAAGGATTTCATAGTCAAACTCAAGTTTGTGAGTCTAGTTGAGAGTGGTGTACTCATTATATCAACAATATAGAATAACAAATAAAAATAGATTGTTATAAACATAATAAACCAATTCATAACATGTTTTACAAAATTGACATTACTGCAAGAGATATCTCACTAGAAAAATTTAGAAGCAAACGCTATATTGTCATTATGTGGAAGTTCCTGATTGATTAAAAGCCAACATTGGTATTTCAAAGTGTTGTAAACAGAGAATGTAAACATCTTGCAAATAAGCCTTCTCAAACCATTTGGATTTGTGTACATATCTTGCAAATAAGACTTCTCAATTGGATGTGTGGAAATGAATTACTTGGAAAACCAAAACCCTCGTGTGGAGATAAGGAAAAAGACGCTCACTAGAGGCAAGGATGAAGATGGACTCCAGAGACGAAGAAGAATCTGGGAATATGGTAACCAAAGTGGAAGACAATTAATTGTAGTTAGGAAGATGAAGACAGGGCAAAAGCGACAATTCCAAAAAAGCATTGGGTAATTAGGTTTTCGATATAACAAAACGATGTCATTTTTAATGAACAAAATGACATCGTTTTGTTGACATTTGGTGACAATTTTCAACACCCTTTGGTGACAATCAATCTACATGCAAAAAATTATGGATGAACCTTTAGCAATGATTATAGAATAAAGTCACCAAAGGTTGCCCATTGAAATCATTACCAAGGCAATAGACATGTAGCTAGATCGTCTCCAAAGGCTTACCCCGTTGGCAACGATTGTACTAAATCATCACAAAAGACTTACCCTTTGGTGGTGATTTTACTAAAGCATCATAAAAGGCTTCACCTTTGGTGAGGCTTTTCCAAGACAATTTTGCAAAAGCGTCGCTAAAGGCTTATCTATACATTACACTCTATATATTATAGAAATTATATATAATATACAAATTCTTTATAATATTATAAAATTTATATATAATAAATGGAGTGATATGATTAAATAGAATAATACGATTACTAAGATGTGAGAAAATTTATCTATTATCTATACATTCATATATCATTATATTAATTACCATAAATTTAAAAATAATTGCAATATAGTTAAAAATGGAAATTAAATCTTAAATATTAATAAATATTAAATAGAATTGATAGAGAATGCCTTTGAATATAATGAGAATTACAAACTTCATATTAAAATTATTTGAAAATTTTGTGACACCATATAAAATTGTCAAATCATACGTTTTAAAAGATAAAAATAAAAAGTATGAATCGATCTAATATTAATTAATTTTGAGTTTATGATTTTATAAATTTTTTAAATGAGATTGTTGTTAGCTAAATTTAATTTTAGACTTAGAATCATTATGAATATATTAAATTTGATTTTTATGAATATGATGTTCAATCACAAAATGATCAAGTGAAAGTTAGTGAATTCATAATTATACATAAGAAATAAAAGTGTTAAATTTTGCTTATGTTTGGGTTTCTAAATTACGAAAATAGATTTATAGTCATAAGAAGAAGAATGAAAACATTTTTCTTCGGGCTAGGCTATAGTTAGGGGTCTTTCTCTTTATTATTGCTTCTTGGGAGTCTCCTTTTCTAATTGTGATCTTATCATTGTGTCTGCAACTTTGGGTAAGTATGAGAGAATTTACAAATAAGTTATGAGAATATACGTTTCCCAACACTTAAAATTGATTATGCTCGCTAAGCTATTAAATGTGAAAACAAACTAACAATAAAAAATCAAACACATAGGAATAATTAATAAATTAACAATTAAATAAATTTAATTAAAAAATTAAAAACTAATTAATCTCAAAATTAAAATTAGAAATATTTTGATTAACAAATGGAGTTCACTTAATTGTTAAATTTTAAAATCCTAACCCTAAATTGAAATTCAATATCCTAAATTAACAATTACACAAAATTAAACATTAAATTCGGGCAATTAAACATAAACCCAATGTCAATTAATGTCGAAAACCACTAATTAACCTAACTTAACACAAAAATATCACAATTAAAAACTTAGTGAGAAAAATCTCAAGATTATGTAAATGAAATTAAAATTTCACCTAAATTAAATGCAATTAGTCAAATTAAATCATAAAATCAGTTGGATAATGAAAATAATTATCAAACCACAATTAGATAATAAATCACACAAATTCGCATAAATTTCCAATTTCTCAATTCGAACATTTTTAAGCATAATTGAGCTAAATAATGCAAAACACCCAATTAGACATGCATGAACAAGTGAAATTGATAAGATTACTTACTTAAGTGTCAATAGATTGCAAGAAAAAACAAAAAATTGGGGTTGGATAATTGGAGGCAATGAAGGTAGTAAGAGAGGGTAGAGAGAAAGTGAAAATTTTGGAGAGGTTAGGGCTTTTTAAGGTGTATCATAGACTTACACAGTCTAATATACAACTATATATCTAACCATGTATGTCACTGAATCATAGATTTTCGTAGATTTACACGATTTGGTACACGGAAGTGTATCAAATAGTGTAAAACTACACCAACGTGTGTTAAGTTGTTATTTTTGTAATGATTTTGGGATAAATTTCTTTAATGTGTTGAAATTATTGTGCGAAATTGATGGACTTGTTTCTAAATTGTTCTTAGGTGGTTCTTAACACATGAAAGATGAAATTGGACTAAAAAGATGGAAATAAAAGAAAGACAATTCGAAAATATAAGTTAGCAGAAAAATAAGTGACTAAACGTGGGCATGTATAAGGAAAAGAAAACATCTACAGAATCTGATTCGAACCAGATTCGTTTTATCTAAAATCCTTATAATTTTTAATTTTAAATGTTGCCTTATGGATGGGGATTTACGACCTAAATATGGGAGGATGATATCTGCTGAAGATCACGTTTGTTACTGTTCACGCATAGAACCTAAGCTGTTTTCTTCTTCTGGTGTTTCCATTTTCTCCAGAATTTTTCTGCACTATTTTCTGGTTTTCTTTTAGAATTTTTGTATTTTTCATAAAGGACTAGGGGTGGAGACTTTATCTTTTGTTATTATTCTATTTGTTCTTACTTTTGTTATAAGTAGCTAAACTTTTCTTTTTGGTTGAAGGGAATTGTATTATCATCTAATATGGTGAGATTCTAAATAAAGTTTCTTTCATTGATGGATATTAAGTGTCTTCTGAATTATTTTTTATGATTGAATTGATTGATTTCTAGGGTGTGCAACTAGGAATTATTAGTTGGGTATGATGTTCAGTCTAGCTAATCATAAGTAGCAATTAATATTATCATCTTTACGTTAAAGTTGGAAATTGTAGGAAGATGCGTAGCTTGATTAAATGCATGTCATACATTTGTTGTCTTGTTCATTGGTTTCTTAGTTCTTAAAGCTATTAATCAATTAAACTTAAGATCGTATCTAAGTTGTTGACTACTAAGAATGTTTAGAATACATGTTTCTATTAATTTAATCTTAAGAGAAAACACCCCCAATGAATGTTTGTTAATGGATTGAATTTTATATTGAGGATCCATATTAGTTTGATAACGTCGGTGACCCAAAACCAAGGTTTGTTTACTGAATTTCCAGATCTGAATATTTTTATTTAATTTTAGTTTTTGTTATTTCTAATTTCTTAAATTGCGTGAACCAAAACCCCCTATTTGTCTTAGTTTTAAACTTATAAAACCTTTTCTATTAAAAATTTCTCGTGGGAACGATCCCTACTCTCCACTACTACATTAATTTGTATTGCAGGAAGTTGGTTTCTTTTTAAATTTGGTTGCAGGCAATAGCAGTACCAAATTTTGGCGTCGTTACCAGGGAATTTCTTGACGGTTTTTTTAGTGATGTTTTTTTTGATTTCGTTGTTCTTTGTTACCTTATCTTCTGTTTGTTTTAGTTTCACAGCTTTTTCTGATTTTTTGATCTTTTCGCAGCATGGCTCATTATCAATATGCTTTTGATTATGATTTATCATATTATCCTTATTATGATGATGAGTTTCCGTTTGTTGCTACTTCCAGGTTTGACCATCAAGTGGCGGATTTCACACCCTTAGCCGTGCAAGTACCAAGGGATGAACAACAAACTAAGGTATGTGAAGTTTGCTCATTTTTGGGTTATTCTTTTTGTACGTGTTCCTTTTTGCAGGATACATAGTACATATTCACTTTTCCACGGAGCTACTATCAATAGTAGTCCTACTTCTAGCCAGAGTCTTCACCTTCACTATCGCCACCACTAGCTAATAAGATGTCTTTGGAGGTGATTGTAATGAGTTTGACAATGAGCATTTTTAAATCCCAGCAGGAAATGATGAATAGTTTGAAGACCTTAGAAGATCAATTAAGCCACTTAGCAGATGGGGTAGGGCTCATTGAAGCTTGATTATCTGCAAGAGTTCTTAGCCAATAGGAGAGTGATGCTGAGGAGTTGTGCATTCCTTCAAAGAGTGGAGATCATTTAGAGAACCCAAAAGCAATAAAGTAAGAATAAGCGGAGTTAGAGAGGAATAGGTTATAGTTCGAGAAAAGATGGAGGATGTGCAACCTCCTAAGGTAAGTGAAGTAGTTCATGTTATCACTAACCAAATTTTGTTTCCTTTTCCTAGTTGTTTACAGGTAAAAGAAGAAGAAGAACAAGAAGAGAAGCAGAAAGAACAAAAGTTGCTAATCATATATGAGTTAAACGAGCTGTGGGCAAGCAAGCTGAAGATCGAATGTGGCAAACAGGATGTCAAGTCTCCACACCTATTAGTGTTATTCTTATAGAGACCATCCTGATGTGAGAAGGGCAATGCCCGAAAAGACGAGTGGACATTAGAGTATGATGGTGAAACGATAAAGTTCCACTCATCAGAAGTCATGGAGCATTATGCTGAGAAGGAGCCGACTTCAAGGGAAGTTACTCCAGGTTCCTCACGGAGTTTGAGCATGCTTCCTGTTGGGCTCAAGCATCCATTCGATAATGGATGATATACATATGCCAAGGGTCAAGCTTATAACCTTAAATAAGCGCTTGATGGGAGGCACCCCATCTGTATCCCTTTCTTTTGTGTGTTTTTCTCTTTTATGTATATCTTTTGAGTGTTTGCTTTGAGTGTTTTACTTGTTTTCTTTGGTTTGTTTTGTTTTTAGGCATTTGAAAAGGAAGTTGCAATCATTCATTCCAGAGCTGCATATGGCATCTTCAATCTTGGGGAGTACTTCTATTTCCATCCCTCTTTTGAGCTTTTATTGATTGAGGACAATGCCCATTCTAAGTGTGGGGGTGGGGCAAGTGTGAAATTTCTGCACACTTGGATTGTTGTGAGTTTGATGGTGATGATGAGAATGTATTAACTTGAATGATTTCGGTCTTTAGTTAATAGTTAATTGTGGTACCGGAATGATGTTGATGCTTTTAATTTGAGGAACTTTGATTGACCCTTGAAATGATGCTAACTTCAAAGTTTTCTGTTTCTTCTTTTTCCTTTGTGTGCTTTACATGTGTTTGGTGACTATTGTGTATGATGTTTGGTACTTACGTGCATTTTGTATAGCTTGTCATATGAATGTAGAATGGGATGCTTAGAATGCAGTGTCAAAAAAAATAAGGAAAAAAACCAAAAATAAGAAGAGATATCTATCTTTTTTTTTGCATTGTTGATCAAAAATGTCTTTGTCTTGTGTTATTAGATAAGAAGCATTATTGTTCTTTTGTTTTTGAGATATTTTTGTTCTACTTGTATTGTTTCTTTTCATCTGTATTTGTGCCGTACTAAGTATCCTTGACTTGTCTATAAGATAACAAATGCAAAATGACTTAAATGCTAGATATTATGCATCTTGAGTGACTATTTTACTGACTATGTGCTTGCATGTAAGTAACTTGTGTTTTTGATCATGATAGAGTTGAATTGAGTGAATTAGATTGAAAGCATTGATGGATTTCTATGTGTTTGATTAACTATTAACTCTTGATCGGAATTGTTTGAGTGAAGTGTTTGATTTATTGCTTGAGGACAAGAAATGGGTCAGGTGTGGGGGAATTAGTTACAAGAAGTTGGGTTTCAACAGCTGCACCAAGTAGTCACCAAACTTCCCAAACCAATTTGGATGACCGCCTCAGTCGCCTCGAACACCGAATGCACCATTTGGAGCATAGTTTGATGGCTTATTGGGAGTATGAAGGATTCAAACCTCCACATCCGCCAACTCCATGATTTCGGCATTTCCAAATAGAGAAGCCTTCTTTTCTCTTTTCCTTTATATTTGTGCTTCTTTAATTTTATGT
>JAOQMS010000004.1:4222827-4259013 GCA_027563885.1 Erythroxylum longipes | reverse complement strand
TTCCGTCGGTAAAATGCGACGGAATTTGTGTCGTCGGTAATATTCTGACGCTAATTCTCGATTTCCTTGTAGTGTAAAAGAGAGTCTGATTCAAGAAACATATTTTGAAAGCCTCGATTCCAGGCTAAAACCAGTCCAAAATAAATTTCGAATAATTCAGCTCTCGTAATATTTCCCCAATCGAATCTCCTTGTGAAACTGCACAGCCAATGTTCTTCAACATTTTTGACAAGGCCTCCCGTCACTATTTCTTCCGAATTTGTAGATGCTGAGGCATCTACATTAATTTTGATGTAATCAGTGAGTGGTGGATTCCAAGTAATTAGTATATCTTGTTTCATCGTTAAAACGTTTTGCATCGTGGGATATCTAAGAAAATTCATGGAAGTGTTCTTTCTTCGTGTATGGCTAACTTTTTCATCCTGAACTGACCTCTCCATCGAACATCCTCCACAACCATGAGCACTTCCTTATATTATTGACCCCCTTTGCGTATTCTATTTTTTTGCTATTATTCTTGACATTTTAAAGCTTAAGGCTCGCTATGATCTAACACAATCTCTCTCATCATTTGTCAATGTTGATCAACTGCTATTTATCATCCACCTTCACTCGTCTGCTATTCAGTTCAGTTGGTGCTTGGTTGATGTCACCATTATCGTTGTATATATAGAGACATTAGGGCAAATATTTTGACGATTTTTTTTATCTGACGTGATATAAATAAAAAATATGTTACTTTAACAAAAAAAGTGCGAGTTATGTGTTTAATTAATGAATTTACTGATATAGTTTATCAAGTATTAATGAATTAATGTTGTTAATTAAAAGGTTAACGGTTGATTGTCTTTGTAAAAAAATGAAATTTAAAATATTTTAGTTTCACTTTTTTAAATTTTAAATTAGTATTATAAAATTAAATACAATTTATTTTTTATTTTACCCTTTATCTTGATACGTGCAAACTAATCTAAATAATATGAAGAGGACCTTTTAATTATAATAACTCGTGTTCAAACTTTTCAAGTTCGTCTCTTTAATTATACTTATGAATTTGTTTGTATTTTTACTTCCTTTAAATATTTATCTAATACATATTTAAATAACTGCTATCTCTTTAAAAAAAGATAATTCCAGTGTTTAACATGATGTAGCACATACAATTTCTAATGTCATTAACTCCACTGACTTAGATGCTATGTATTAAATTTGCAGTGGGCCTACGGGTTCACACGAAAAAGAAAGTTAGACCACACACAAACCCAAGTGAGGTTCCATCTTAAAATTAATTGGCGATAGGTGGAGTAGTCCACTAGGCTTATACGCTAATCTTCTTTCCCTTCTTTTTCCGATGTGGGACACTCACTTGTGGGTATTCTCAACAGTCCCCGTCACATGTGAGTCTCTTTTTACTTGGACAATCTGGAGAGGTACGTAGACAATCCTCATCAGGGCTAAACTTCTGATTGAGGTCAAATAGGCTCCCTCCTAAGGCAAACAATACTGTTGGGTCACTTATTCCATGTAGACTTCAATTCCTTCTCCAATTGCTTAAATAACGGATCACCTTCTGGGGCAAATAGTAGACCAAGATCTTTTTTGGCTCTAATATCATGTTAAGTGACCGTTTCACTACAAAAGCTTAAGCTACTGTATGAGGCCAACTTAATTGGTTTTATATATTCACTAACACACTCGCTCAAGTGAAAGCCCTTTGGGGTTGAAACTTGTATAGGTTTACTCTACCTTGTGCTAAATAATAGGTGGGTGATAGGATTTGAACTTACGACTACTTGGTCACAGAGGCTCTGACACCATGTTAAATTTTCAATGGGCCTACGGGCCCACACGAGAAGGAAGGTTAGACCACACATAAGTCTAAGTGAGATTCTATTCTAAAACCAATTGGCGATAGGTGGAGTAGCCCACTAGGCCTATATGTTAATCTTCTTTTCCGTCTTTCTTCGATATAGGACACTCACATGTGGATATTCTCAACATTATTTGCCCCATACAATAGCTTAAGCTTTGGTGTGAGGCTAACATATTTTATATATTCACTAACACTATGATCTTATCAAATCACGTGTTAATTGTTAAAAAGTAGAAGTGCTATTGTTTTGAGTGCATCAACCTACTATTCCCTGTTAGCTTTCAATTACACAGGACACTATTTTTAACTAGTTAATCTATCATTTTGGATATAAGCTCAAAAAGATTTTAAGTTCTCTTTTAATATGGATTGAGTTGAAGTTAATCCACTAGGTTCATTAAATTTTTTATAGGTTTGTGTATTTGGAATATGTTTAAAAGTTCAAATTATGAATAAATGTAACTAAAATAAGATTTAAAATAAAATACCAATAAAATCACTTAATAAATGAAGAACTTAGCTCTATTAAGAGGAGTTGGATTTTAATCATAATTTAAAGAAAGATTGTCTATAAAAAAAGGAGAACTTTAAGACAAGTTCTCATGATTATTTTACTAAATACAATACATTACTTAGAGAGAATTTCAAAAGATAACTGAGATATCATTATATGAGAAAATAACAATGGATACTAATGAAAGTAATCCATCTTCCAATATCACCAAAGCAACTAACACCGTATAAGCTTATTACATTCTTGAACAGCTTGTGGATTAAATAGTTAAATTTTTTATATTAAGAGAACAAGCAAGACAATTATTGCAAAGATATAAAAGAAATAAAAGGAATAATCCCTATATCCAATAATCACAAAAAAAAAAATTCACACCTCAAACTGATATTCACAAAGCCTTATCCATAACTTGAAACCTTGCACCCAAGGCTTATTCCTTACGATCAATGTTTTTTTTTTGAAAAATGAAAGGAATTGTATTAATACTAGCAAAAGCTACAAAACATCATTACTTTGAGTCAATGAATCTACCAACAAAATCAACATCCTCTAATAGTTACAAAGGTAGAGTACATCAATTAAGTATAGCATCTTTTTGATCCTTAGCTGAGTGTCATTTAACCTTCTTGTATTCCATATTAGAGTGGTCATTTAAGGGGAATACCTCTTCTTTTTGGTTTTCTTCCTAGATGATCTTCTTTTGAAGTTAGAGGAACTCTAATGAAACCTTTATGCTATCTCAACAAGTCTGTCATTCTCTTGTTATATCAGTAGTAGGTTGTTTCTTAGATCATTATCCAATAAATCAAATTCATCTTCTTTCTATTCGTCTATTGATAGTGCATCTGCCTTATCAGGAGTTTTTGGTCTAACATTGTTTTGAGCTATTTCATTTTGCCCTCCTGTATTGCTATTTACTGCATTTAAATTGACATTTTCTAACTGATTGTGTTCTCTCAAAGTATTATGCCTCGTAGCTATCTTAGGAATGGTTTGGTCTTCATTAAAATTGCTACTTTGAACTTTAGTGGATATTGGGTGATTTTCTTTAATAGGTTCACCCAAGTCTCGTGCTTGATTATGTGTTTCAACATCAATAGTAGAGTTCTCAATAAATTCATCACACCATTCAATTTTGAAAGTTTTACCTGTGGACTTCCAACATTTTTTGGTTAAACTAGGATTCCACGAGTATGAAAAAGGTACTTCAACTCTCTTGAATTCACCATCTTCTCCCAACTTTAGGATAGGTAACTTATTTAACATATCAACATTTTTACTTACCTCAATACAAATTTTAGCAAAGCAAATACTCTCCATATTTTCCGTTTAGGTTTCTATGCATAATGGTTAGCCTAATGAGCTTGCTAGATAACTGAGGCCTTTTATCGTCTATAATTCAAAAGGAATACTATGAAAATTAACCCAGATGGGGAATACACCAATGCTTCCTCTGTCACAATCTAAGTCAAGCTTCCATTTCTGTAAAAACATGGGTTGGCCTCCTATGTGCCAAGGTCCCAACTCCAAAATTTCGTCTAGGTTTTACTCATATGAGAATTTAAAGAGAAAATCACCATCCTCCGTGAGCATCGTTCTCTCAAGGCCCTTCTTTCCCCACTTTGTTGCAGCCCAAGCATGATCTATTGGAAATGCTGGGGGTTTACTCCGGAAAAATTTCACTAAAGATGACAGCCATGCTTGTGCTCCTGCTTGAAGTAGCTCTTTAGGAGGAGATAAAACTCCATCTTTCAGAACATTTGGATAGTGTTTGAGTGTGACTGTTTTAGGATGAATGTGCAACTGTCTTTGCTAGGCTACTAGATTTTGGGTTGGTTCCTGTTTATCATCCTCTTCGCCAGTTGCTGCAATTGGAGTAGTTGCAACTTTTTTCCTTTTGACCCCAGCCGATAGTGTTGGGTATTCCTTAGAAGTTAAGGAAAGGGGGTCAGAAGCCTCCCTCCTCCATTATCTAGGCCTTGAAAGGCCTTCACCCAGCTAAAATCTCAAGATTTGAAGGAGAAGAATAATGTTATGGCTTAGACACTCTGGCTCTTCTGTTGAATTTTAAAAATCCAGCTCAAATTTCACAATCTCAACTTACCGCACTAGTTTTGCATCTAAGGAGTGTCTCCCCTCTTACCAGTCCGTATCGTGACTGAGGAGTGTCTCTTCGTCACTGTATCTCACCTCTTCTCCTTCCCGATGCTTGCCTTTATCTCTTTCGTTGATTCTAAAAAATCTAGCCCAATCACTCAATCTCACCTCACCTCTGCAAAGATGCCCCCTAAGTGGAGCAACGAACTAGTTGGGTGAGGTGGAGATCTCCTAGGTGGGCAGAGTGCGATATCTCCCAGGTGCAGCTAGGGTTTTAGGAGTCTAGGAGGCGAGAACAAAAGTTGTTAGTTCAATCATACAGGAACTAATTACAATCAATGTTATAAATACCTTATCGGTCTTGATATCAGATTGGGTTCTAGTGCAGTACTTTAATAATATCGGTCAATACCGGGTACCATTTTGGTCAATTTTTTAAATTTATGAAATAGTCTTTGATTTTTTTTAAAGATTGGAAATTAGTCAATTAGTATATTGTACTATATACTTTATAATTTTACATTAACTTTGTCTCCAAAAATTATAACAGTAAAATTTAAAATAACAACAATTTAATTATTTTTATTAACAATAATTTTCAAATATTTCACATATAAATAATAACCACAATTAATATGAGAAAAGACAATTATCATATAAAGTGCGAGATCTCCAAGGTGCAGTTAGAGTTTCAGGAGTCTAGGCGGCGAGGGCAAAAGTTGTTGGTTCAAATCATACAGGAGCTAATTACAATCAATGTTATAAATACTGTACTGGTCTTGATATCGGATTGGATTCTAGTACAGTACTTTAATAATACCGGTCAATACCGGGTACCATTTTGGTTAATTTTTTAAATTTATGAAATAGTCCTTAAATTTTTTTTAAAGATTGCAAAATAATTTATTAGTATATTGTACTATATACTTTATAATTTTACATTAACTTTGTTTCCAAAAATTATAACAATAAAATTTAAAGTTACAACAATTTAATTATTTTTATTAACAATAATTTTCAAATATTTCACATATAAATAATAACCACAATTAATATGAGAAAAGACAATCATCATATAAATATAAAATTAAGAACAAAAAAAGTATTTAAATATTACAATTTCATCATATAATAAATAATAATTATGTCAAAACATCAAATAAAAAGAACAATAAATATCATTAACTTGCTAACTATTACAATTTACAAGAAAAGATCATGATGAGGAAACAACCAATTAAAAGTGAATCATGAAATAAAAATGTTTACAATTCTGTTACATATATAGAATTTAACATATACATCAAATATAAATAAAATTAAAAGAAGAGAAGAAACAAAAACCTGGAACTTCATTCAATCATTTACGAGGGAATACCCGTTATAACTGTATTGACTCAAATTATCATTTGGTAGAAAATATTCGTCATTGTGAGGAGCCTCATCATCATCATCATTCAAATTTAATGCACCAAATGACATGTCAATGCTTTCTTATCCAATATTATCTTCCAAGTCACACACATCTACTAAACCTAGTTCCCAAGAAACCTAATCCGCTAAAAGATCGATATTATCAATGCAAATTAGATCTACTAAACTATTTCTTCTATTAAAAGTCATAGTAAACAATAAAATTTAATTATTAAAAATGATAATAAATTATATATAAATTAATAAAGATAATAACATACTTTTTCTGAAGCTTTAAATTGTAACAAATGAAGACCAAGTCATCCAATCTCTTGTGCTCTAATCTATTCCTTTTCTTAGAATGGATAAATTCAAATGTATTCCAGTTCCTTTCACAACCTATTGCACTCATTCATTGACTTAAAATTTGAATTGTAAACCTTTGTAATTCTGGAACACCAGTTTCAAATTGATCTCACTAAGAAACTGTAAGTCATAAAACAACAAATGTAACGTTATAAAAAAATAAAATGATAATTAATTTCCAACAAGCAAGAAAAGGGAAAAAGCTAATACCTAGAAAAAGTTTTGCTCTGTATCGAATAGCAATTGGCAGCCCACAATTCCTAAAAGACTGCTTATAAAGCTCTATTTGTGGGCTTAAGAGATCTTACATCATCTCATTGGCAACAACTGTTATAATAGTTAATAACATTCCCCCTATTAACTTCAGTTTTCTTTATCAAACCTGTTCTGAAATGGACAATAGGATTCAAAAACACCCCATCTGCAAATAGCAGAGAGTAAGTTTTTTTTTTGATGCACTAAGATGCTTTGAATTTTTCCTTTATATATCTAGAGAAAATTGAGTAATTAACTTCTATACATAAATATGTAAATGAGCTATCATATCATATCATTAGATTTAGAGGTTTTAATAAAATCAATGAAGCCATTCCTAACTACAAACTAAATTAGAAGTTGAATGACAAGAGTATATGGGCTGAAAATGCTTTAAGAAAATACATAAAAAATAGGTTTAAGAATCTTCCCATAGTAGAACCCCAAGGTAATTTGGTACAAATTTATTTGGTTCAAGAAATATATTCTAGGAATAACTTCATTGCCAAGCTAGTAGTAAAGAACATGTTAAGTAGAAATGATAAAGACAACCTCACTGCAAATGGTAATCCCTAATGTTGTCTTTGTAATTAGGAGATTGAAATAAGAAATCATTTGTTCTTTAAATGCTCTTATGCATTGGAATTTATACAAATTATCTATTTCATTAACTAATTAGGATAGTTTAGTTTATTTAGTTATTATGAATGGAACTAAAAATTAGTCAAAATTATTTTATTGATACAATTCAACATTAGATATCAATATCACAAAACATTATACAATAAATTAATACCCAATACTAATTTTAAGAATAACAGTTATATGACAAAATATTATATCAATTAATTATTTACTTTAAATATTAACAAGTTTAGATTCTCAATTTTAAGTTGCAACTTTCAAGTCATATATGCCTTTATTAGAAAACTTAAGATAAGTTCCACATAAACCAAACCACCAAACCAAACATAAAACAAACCACCAAACTAGATAAAACAAAACATGTGCATTTCATTAAATTCCAATCCAACCATTTACAATCACAAATGCAATTTAAGAGTATGAAAAAACCAATTCAAAACACACCCAAAAAAATCACAATGTTAATTTGCTTTGGTGGGTCAGGTCAGGTCAGGTAAAAAACCAGATCTAAAAAATTTTGTTTAACTTTCAGGTTAAGCAGGAGCGGCGGTGGCGATGGTGGACAAAGGCAGATAGCAACAGGCAAAGTAGAAGGAGGGAGAGGAGGACAACAGGCGGGGAAGTGGAGACTGGAGAGAGGGAGAGGCAGACAACAGATGGGGAGGTGCGGTGGAGAGAGGTGGTGGTCGGAGGACAGCGTCGACGAGCAAGAATGGTCAGATTTGAGAAGAAGAGAGGAAAAACTGAAAGTGAGAGAGGTGAGAGTGAGAGGTCGACTGCTAGGGGGAGAGAGAGAGGTTTTGTTATTTTTTTTGTTATTTAGTCCCTATAATTTTCAAACTTCACTGTACCAACCGACATTTTGAATACCGATAGATACCAAGTGAAATTTTCAGTTCCGACCGATATGGTACATTCCGGTCGGTACGAAATGGTATTCATATCTTTGCTTACAATCATTTTCAAGTGAATAATTCATACCACATAACTGAAAAGACTCTGTATTTCTCATTGTTTAATAAAGTAAAGAGATGATGCATATAAAAGGTGTAGAGATGATAACAGTAGATATGTACAAATAATACTTTTCAAAAATAGTAGGAAATTTAATAAAACAATTGAGGACTTCAGATTCATAGCGAATGAAAAATAACCAAGAGTACTTATTGAAGTATCAAAAAATAATCCATAGTAGAAAAAACCATCTATAGATGAGTTAGGGGCATGAACCTAAATATCAAAGCGCACAAGATCTAATGGACCGTTGATTTTATTGTCAAAAATAGGAAAATGAAGTTTATGAATTTTACTTAAACTACAAGCAGAACACAAATGCATAGATTTGGAAGAAGAACAAGAAAGACTAATTGATGTGAGTGTTGTTGTACTGCTCGAGACGAGGCATGTCCAAGAAGAGCATGCCAAGTATAAAAAGTAATGTCATGCGCTCATAAAGAAGAAGATGATTTAGTTAAAAGACGTAAATGAAGTGAATAAAGTCCATTCTCAAGTTGTCCTTTGTGCAGAATCCTTTGGGACTAAAGATATGTTATAACAAAACAAGTAGGAAAGAATTTAATGGAAACATTGTTAGTTCTAGTAAAATGACTAACAAAAGATAAATTTGTTGTAGCAAATGGAATATGGAGAATATCAAAGAGTGTAAACAACTTATTGTTTAAAGAGAACGATGATGAGTCAATATTAGAAATGGAAAGGTGGTTACCATTGGTAAGCTGAACTTGATTAGGAAAACTGAATTTATCGTGGAGGCTAGTCAACTGTCATATGATGGGTGGCACTGGAATCTACAATCCACTATTGTTGAGGTTGAGTGAAAGCAAGATTTAAGGATAGAGAAAATTATATGGAAGAACGACGAATAAAGGAAGAGTCACTTCAGTGTCGATTACAATTGAATAGAGAGGTTTGAGTGAAAGCAAGGTTTAAGGCTGGAGAAAATTATGTGGAAGAACGACGAGTAGAGGAAGAGTCACTTCAGAGCCTATTACAATTGAACAGAAGACAGAGGTAGAAGATCGAAAACCAAAATTTCCTCCATGCCTTCCTTTTCCTTATCCACGAGATGATTGACGAGTTGAATAATGAACTGTAATAAGAGACAAAGGAGGAAGATTCTCCTTTTAAAGTTGTTGTTCCTCAATTAAGGCGAGATTAAAAAGTTCATAGTAAGAGATGAGACTTAATTGAGCATTAATTGCTCGAACGAAGGGTCGAAAGGTTGAGTGAAACTCCCACAAAATACACCAAACTAGATCATTCATGCTCACAATGACATTGAGAGAAATCAGATTGTCATAATAGTTTTTGGCACGTTTAAAAAATTGAGCAACACTTTCAGTACTACGTTGTTCAATTTTAAAAACATTACTTTTAAGAGTCTTGATTTAAGGAAGAGATCTAGCATTGAATGCTTGCATAATATTATCCTATGTAACTTGAGCAATATCGATGTTCATGACCAAAGGTAGAACAGATTGATCTAAGGAAGCAACCAACCATTCCAAAACAAGTTTGTCATTCTTCTTCCAAGTTTTACATACAAGATTTTTAATGCCACCAATCACTCGTGGAGGAGGAGGGTTGGAGCTATCAATATGACTTTCAAGGTCATGACAACTAAGAAAGGGTAAAAATTGTATTTTCCGCAAGAGAAAATTGCAAGAAGTCAGTTTAAGGGTATAGCTTTGATTGGGAGGAAGTGTTAGTAGGGGAGGCGTTATTGGAGAAGAAGAAGAGGTGAGGATGGTTGTGGTAAGGAAGTAATCAGTATCTTACATGGTTGTAGCTCTGAAGTCTATGATGCTCTAATATCATGAAGAAACTTTGTATTTCTCATTGTTTAAGGTGTAGAGATGATAACAGCAGATATGTACAGATAATAGATAGGTATAGGTAATAACAATAGATTTAAATTAAGGTTGTTGGCCATATCAGTATCAATAACCATACACCTTATGCTCACACTTTGTAACTACTATTCAGGAGAGTCTTATCTATCAACCTTATATCCTAAGCCCACACCTTGCTACAATTATTAAAGGGAGCGTTATACGCACTTAGCAACCTTACTCCCTTGCCAACTGAACATGAAACTTGTGCGATAACTTTGATAGTTGATGAGTTCCTTGTAGTGATGGCAAACCTAAATCAACAGGCCAGACTCGAGTTGATCGGGCCTCAAGCCTGATTTTCTCGGCCTGGTTAAGTCTCAGGTCCTACTCAGGCTTAGGCTGTTTGGGCTTGGTAATCTAGAACGATATCGTTTTGTGGTAAAATGATGTCATTTTGCTTTTGTTAAAAAAATTAGACTAGGCTTGCCTGGACCACCTCGGGCCCTTGTCAAGTAAAGCTCATGCTTGGGCTTAGGCTCAGACCTGATGGCCCCCAAGTCTGATCAGGTGTCGGGCTAGGCCCTCGCCCGAAATGACAAGGTAGGCTCATTAAGACATCTGTCCAAGGTTCACTCTTATGAAGAACAAAATAGGTCTACTCATAACCCTTATAAAAAATAAAATGAGGCAAAATATGGTCTACTTTCTACCTTCATAAAGAGCAAAATGAAGCAAAACAGGGCTCACTGTTAATGCTCATAAAGAATACAATGAGGCAAAATAGAATCCACTTTTAACACTCATAAAGACCATTTTTTACCTTGGCCAGGACCTATAAAACGTTAGGAACGACCTTGAGCAGAAGCCTGGGTCTGGCCTGGCCCGGTCGATTGTCATCTCTACTTCCTACCATTTGACATTTTAGTTAAGCCACTACCAGTTGATTTTAAGATCCTAATCTTGGATCTATATGAATACGTATACGACCTTATTTATAATATACAACGGTATAATAAACTTCTAGAGCTACATGACACATTTTACGCTATAATATACACAACCTTTTCTATCACCTTGACTTGAACACCACGATCATGTTTTCATACCATCGTCCATGTTTCGATAACTACTTGCTAATAATTAGTTGTGAGACTTGTTTAAAACTTTGACAATAATATATGTAGACCTTAGGAGTAGGGTATAATACTTAAAACAATGAAAGCTTAAGGGATTATATCTAACTCCTTAGTTATGAAGCCATTTAGATCTCTAGTCTCGATGTAAGGGTGATAGTAATAACCTTCGTGAGTGAACTTAGTCTGCTCATGTGAAACTCAGTATAAAAAAGAGCAATCTTAAAGTTCAGATGAGATGCATATTAGGGTGAAAAGATACAAACCTTGAAGATGTGAAGCATAACATAAGAAGCCCGAAAAAGCATATGATCGAAATCTCCAATCGAGTCCACAAAACACAAAATATGTACTTATAAACTATAATTGCAAGTATTTTATCAATCGAAACATTAAAAAAAAATATGTGCACTTTATCCGTGATATTAATCAGGTTCAAAATTATCACAATTTGTTAAGACGTTAGACATAGACTCTACATGCTCATCAAATTCATTTTTATTCGAAACTAATTAATGCATTGAAATTAGACTCCATATTCTTGATAATAAATTTGAATATACTTGATAATAATTATTCATTCACAAAAATAGATATGCAAAATATAGACAAAAAAGAAATTTTATAAATTGAAAAACAAATAGTCTAAAAGTGCGCAAGCATCTATTGTTGGATAATTTTATAATGATCCATATTGGGACCACATATGTATATTATTAATGCGTGTTATCATTTCATTAGCCTTAAATTAAGTGATCTAATTAATTGTTTAAGTGGGCTTAAGGGTATATTTGTCATCGAATTAATGTGTAGATACCATTGTGTAATTTTTATTTCTATGAGGGGCATAAATAAAAATTATAAAAGTTTTCTCCAATTGCTTAACGGCCAAATGGAAAAACTCTATATATAGGGTAATGGTCTCCAATCCATTCATTGATGAGACATTTTTCTTTGTATCCTCTCAAAAGAGAAATCTTAAGCATAAACAAAGGGAATTGAATTGGAAGATGAACCTGATCAACATCATTCCACGTTGAATTATTACTATCAATGGAGTCTGGTACGCATCTCTCTTTCAATCTCTTAATAATATGATATGATACATGATTCTATAATTAAGGTTGTTAGGATTTAATTCTTAACAAGTGGTATCAGAGCGAGTTAGTATCATGTCTACTATTAGAGATTTTATACATAGAAATCATGAATTATTGTGCAATTTAATTATCCAAATTTTCGGCCCTAAATTTTTCGTTCTTTTCGCATAAATCAACCAATTCAGATTATTTTTCCGCGATTGTATGGGTTGAATTTGCGCGAATTGGTTTGGGGCTTTTGGTTATTGCATCCTAAAGTATGATATGGTAAATTTAATTGCAATTTAGCGGCTTAAATATGGAGTAATTATGGATTTAGGGTTCGAACTGTTTGAAAATATTGCAGAAAAATCTAATTAATTTTTGGGTATGTTTTGATTAATGTTCACTAAAATTGATTTAGGGCTTTTGATAGACTCATGTTTTAGTGAATTTAGATGATTTTTGTTTGTAATTATGATAACAAAATCATGGTTTTTTAATATCAAATTGTATTATTTTCGATCAACTTTTGGCGAAATTAGTTTGGGGCTTTTGATTTATACATGTTTATGCATGTTTGGGAGCATTCAATTTGAAGTTTCATGGATTTCATTTTCTGGGCAATTCAATTAGGGTATTTCGGCGATTTTCGGTTATTTTTGTGCCCAATTTCACTCAATTAAGGTCGAATTAATTGATACAAATTGGGGCTTTTGTATTTTGAAGATTGAGCATAATAATCTTGATAGTTTTGACGAATTATTTGGTAGATTAAGTGAAGTTTAATGAAATGTTTTCATACATCGATCTTTTACTCAGCATTTAATTAAATTAAGCACATTCATTCTTAAAGGAGTTAGTCTTTTAATTTTGATTAACTTACATGCGACATCTATTATTTATATTACTTTTCTAAACATTCTATTAAGTAAAATTTATATAAGATGTTACCAAAGTAACCTCTCTTATGTAGATAAAGAATGATTAGATGTTTATGTTTGTTTAATTCAAGTGAATATTAACCAATCCAAAGAAGGGTTCATATTTGGCCGAATTTCATACACACTTGTGATGGTAAATATTTGATAATTATTAAGGTAATCATATGCGAATAATAAATCAATCCAAAGATAGATTTGTTATTTAACATAACTTATTATCCATGTTTGATCATTACAACAAGAGTACCACTTACAATTAATATCACAATCCAAAGATTTGGTATTAATATTGTGCTCGGTATCTTGAGATGTCATAGAATTAATCAATTTAAAGATTATTTATTTGATAATTTGATGTCAGCATGTTTGTTTATTTGTTTTATTTTGTTCTCTATTCAGCTTTGATGTCTACTACTTCTATATCTGCAAAAATGAGCAATGTTCCAATGTTAAACAGAACTAACTTTAAGGACTAGAAAGAGAACGTATTAATTATTCTTGGTAGCATGGACATAGACTTAGCATTGAGAATGTCAAAATCGAATGACCTTACTGAACAAAGTACTAGTGAGTAAATTGCGTACTTTGAAAAGTGGGACCATTCGAGCAGGCTAAGTCTTATGAACATGAAGCGCGGGATTCCAGAGGCTTTTAGAGGTGCAATAATGGATGACAATATCATTGCTAGTAAGGTCCTTGAGGAAATTCAGAATCGTTTTGTTAAAAACGATAAGGCTGAAACAAACACGCTTTTAGCGAGCTTGATTTTAATGAAGTATAAGGGCAAAGGTAATGTCAGGGATTACATCATGGAGATGTCTCATCTTGCTTCAAAACTTAAGGCATTAAAGCTCTACTTATCGGATGATTTGCTCGTACATTTAATTCTGATCTCTTTGCCTGTACAATTCAATCAATTTAAGGTTAGTTATAACTACCAAAAGGAGAAATGGACTCTCAATGAGCTCATTTCATTTTGTGTGCAAGAAGAAGAGAGGTTAAAGCAAGAAAGGACTGAAAGTGCTCATTTTGCTAGCACTTCTAAGGGTAAGGGCAAAAGGAAGGATAGGGGAAAAGAAGTTATTGTTCCTAAGGGTCCAGAGCAAAACAAACAGAAGACTGAAAATGGTCGTTTCTTTTATGGCAAGCCTGGACATAAAAAGAAGCATTATGGTAAATTTGGTAATTGGAGAGAAAAGAAAGGTACATTTCCTATTTTTGTCTGTTCTGAGATCAATTTAGCTTCAGTACCAAGCAACACTTGGTGGGTAGATTCTGTTGTTACTACTCACATTTGTGTTTCTATGCAGGGTTGCCTGAGCTACTGAGAGCCAACTGATGCTGAAAGACACATTTACGTGGGTGATGGTAAATCGGTGGAAGTGACGGCAATAGGGCACTTTGGATTATTGTTAAAAACTGTTTGTTATTTAGATTTGGTAAACACTTTTGTCGTACCATCTTTTAGACGAAATTTGGTTTCAATTTCTATTTTGGACAAATATGGATACTCTTGTTCATTTGGGAATTCTCAGTTTAGTTTATCTCTAAATTCCAATATTATTGGTACATGTTTACTTAATGTTTTCGATAATCTATATTTATTGGAAACTATTTCATGTTATAATGAAACCTTGCATGTGGAATCGTGTAGTACAAAGCACAAGTTGGATAAGGATAATTTAGGCTCATTATGGCACAAACGCCTATGTCACATCTTTAAATCTAGAGTTGAGCGTCTTGTGTCTGATGGGATTTTGGACTCCCTTGATTTTTCAGACCTTGATGTCTGTGTTTAGTGTCTCAAGGGAAAATAGATTAAAACAAATAAAATAGGTGTCAATCGGACTACAGACGTTTTAGAATTAATACATACGGATATTTGTGGTCCATTCCTAACAACTTCTTGGAATGGTTAACAATACTTTATAACATTCATAGACAACTATTCTAGATATGGTTACCTATTTCTTATACAAGAAAAATGACATTCTTTAGATGTGTTCAAAACATTTAAGGCCGAAGGTTAAGTTACAACTCAACAAAAAGATAAAGAGCGTTAGATCTGACCATAGTGGTGAATACTATGGCAGATACGACGGCTCAGGTGAACAATGTCCGAGACCATTTGCTAAATACCTAGAGGAATGTGGAATCATCCCATAAGATACCATGCCAGGATTACCTAACATGAATGGTGTTTCTGAGAGATGAAATAGGACTCTTAAGGATATAGTAAAAAGTATGATTAGTCAATCTACTTTACCAGAGTCACTTTAGGGTGAAGCTCTAAAGACAACAACTTATATCTTCAATCAGGTGCCAACAAAAGTAGCTACAAAAACGCCATATGAGCTTTGGGTTGGGCGAAAGCCTAGTCTAAAGCACTTGCGTGTTTGGAGATGTCCTGCTGAAGTGAGGCCTTATAAGCCTCATGAAAGGAAATTAGACTCCAAAACTATTAGTAGCCATTTTATTGGCTTTACAGAACGATCACGGGGCTACAAGTTTTACGATCCCACTAGTAGGTCAATTTTTGAGACAGGAACTGCAACGTTCTTTGAGGATGTTGAGTTTGGGGGAAGAAATCAAGTTAGAAACATTGTCTATGAGGAGGAAGAGGAAGAAATCTCAATTCCTAATACCACTTTTGACAATGTGCAAGTTTCTATACCTATCATTAATCAAGATGTAAATTCAGATTCTCGACAAGACAATGTTGTTCAACCTCTCATTCAAGATGAGCTAATTATTCCTGAGGAACAAACTCAACAACCTCAAGAACCTGCGCCATTAAGGCGATCCACGAGAGAAAGAAAATTTGCAATTTCAGAAGATTATATCATATATCTCCAAGAACATGAGGTAGAAAGTGGAATGTTATAAGATGATCCAATCAACTTCCATCAAGCCATGCAAAGTTCTAACTCTCATAAATGGATTTAAGCCATGAATGAAGAGTACAAGTCTATGCAAGACAATAAAGTTTAGGAACTTGTCCCATTACCCGATGGTGCAAAACCCATAGGTTGTAAATGGATATTTAAAACCAAAAGGGATTCAAATGGTAATGTGGAAAGGTATAAGGCGTGTCTTGAGGCCAAGGGCTTTACTCAAAAGGAAGGAATCGACTTCAAAGAGACTTTCTCTCCGGTTTCTACGAAAGACTCTTTTAGGACATTTATGGCGCTTGTTGCACATTTTGATTTTGAGTTACATCAAATGAACGTTAAAACAGTATTTGGTGCAACCAGAAAACTTTGTATCGAGAGACCCAAAGAATATGGTTTACAAATTGACTAAATTCGTCTATGGTCTCAAGCAGGCATCTCGTCAATGGTATTTCAAATTTCATCAAGTTATTGCTTCATATGGTTTTGAAACGAATATTGTTGATGATTGTGTGTATCACAAGTTCAGTGGAAGTAAACACATTATTCTAGTTTTGTATGTCGATGACATATTGCTTGCCACAAATGACATAAGCATGTTGCATGGCACCAAGAGATTTCTATCAAAGAACTTTGAAATGAAAGATCTTGGCAATGCTTACTTTGTATTAGGAATTGAGATACACTGAGATCCTTATCGAGGTATATTGGGATTGTCACAAAGGAACTATATTAAGAAAGTTCTCAATAGATTTGGCATGCAAAATTGCAAAGCAGGTGAAACCCCGGTCGCTAAAAGAGACAAGTTTATTCTTAGCCAATGCCCAAAGAACAATCTTGAAATTAAAGAAATGCAAAAAGATTCCTTATGCCTCTGCCGTAGGGAGTCTAATGTATGCTCAAGTATGTACGCATCCGGATATTGCATTCATAGTTGGCACGTTAGGTAGATATTTAAGTAACCCCGACATGGATCATTGGAAGGCAACTCAGCGGGTTATAAGGTATTTATAGAAAACAAAGGGTTATATACTCATATATAGGAGATCGGATAAGTTAGAGATCACTAGGTATTCCGATTCCGATTTTGCTGAATGTCAAGACAGCAGGAGATCCACTTCAGGCTATTTTTACTTATTGGTTGGTGGAGCGATTTCGTGGAGGTCCGCAAAGAAAACGCTCGTTGTTTCGTCCACCATAGCTGCAGAGTTTGTAGCATGTTATGAGGCGTCTAATCATGGAGTATGGCTATGAAATTTTGTCATTGGGCTGCGAATTTTGGAGGGTGTTGAAAGACCACTCAAGTTATATTGTAACAATAAGTTAGCGGTTTGATATTCCACAATAACAGAAGCTCGACGAAATCAAAGCATATAGAAATCAAGTTTCTCGTTGTGAAAGAAAGAGTGCAAAGTGGATAGATTTTCATAGAGTACATTGGAACAAACTCCATGATAACGGATCCGCTTACAAAAGGACTACCACCTAAGGTCTTTCACGAGCACACTGCTCATATGGGTGTTGCTCTATTTGAGGACATTTCGGTTTAGTGGGAGTTTGTATGAATGTTGTATGTTAGACTTAGGTTTTATATATATTTGGATTAATTTCTGCAAAAATAAAGTATTCAATTTATTACACTTTGTTAAATATTTTGAAATATTGATCTCAATAATTAAGTTTGTTAAATATATTTAAATATTTTCTCTGTATCTTCTCAAAAGAGAAATCTTAAGCACAAAGAAAGGGAATTGGATTGGAAGACGAACCCGATCAACATCATTCTACGTTGAATTGTTATTATCAATAGAGTTTGGTATGCATCTCTCTTTCAATCTCTTAATAATATGATACGATACACAATTTTATAATTAAGGTTGTTAGGATTTAATTCTTAACATCCATACGCTACACCTCTGCATATAAAGGGGTAAAAACGAGAAGGAAGAGAAACCAAGTGCCTAAATGGAGAGGGGTTTACCACTAGAGGAAGTAGGGTTGTATCATCAGAGTTTGGCGATCCTTCACTGGTAGGGACGGTGACCTCATCTTCCCTTGGTTTGGGTGGGTTAAGTCTCATTAGACACATCAACAATATCTAAATCTGCAAACATCAAGTTTACATGTGAAAAGCAAAGGTGGAATTGTCAAATAAAGTTGTCAATATGGAAAAAGCTTACTTAAGTAACTCGGCTTTGGTTTTTATGTAACGCGCTTGGATTATGTTCTACCTACTCTTTACAAAATTGTTATGTTTGTTAATGACTGATTAACGAGCAATTTTAGAGTAGTTCAAAGAGTATTCGGATTTACCACCATCCCTGAATACCCTTCAACTTTACTAAGTTGAACGTTGAAGTGCCTTTACCAATTTTGTTTCTGACCAGTTAATATTTGTTTTTTTTTTCCAAAGAACACACAAAATGGAATTTCATATTTTGATATTATAATTTCATTTTGTGGTTTTAGTTTTAAAAAGTGTCGTATAAAACCTAATTTTGCTAATTCTGCGTTGGTCAAAAACTAATAATTAAGAAAGATATATAGTTTTAAATCATATATTTAATATAATTGAAATTAGTATTTAAAGCTAAACTTATGTTTATTTTTCTATTTAAAATTTAAGTGAATGCGTGTTCACTCACCACTTAAAGGAAACCTGCGTTTTTCAAATGTATGTTTGGACTTTTCTATTTTTATTTATTTTTTACATACGAAAACAAGGACCTTTTCACTTTGTATATTCACCAGAAGCTTAGGAACAAGCGTTGTTGTTTACGTAAACGTTTAGCACCTAGTCATATTTTGCCTAGAAGGAAGCTGCATAATCATCTTCTTCTTGTTGTTGTATAAGGAAAGACCCAAGTTCGGCTAAAGCCAAATGCACGCACGTCAGCTCCGCGATGAGGCTGTTTCTGAAGAAGGTTCTTGTTACGTTGCAAGAGATGGGAGATTGCGTACAGATATAATTTTACAGGGAGTTTAGTTTCAGAATGCTACCTTTTCCTTGTACTCTGGAGCTTATTTAATATTTGATAGAACACCGAAAAATAAGGGTTGTTTCCAATATTTTATAAGCTTCGAGTGGATAAAAAAAGACGTTTATTTTATTTCGAAAAAAATAAAAAGACAAAATAAATTTTTTCATTACATTTTATAAGAATTAAAAGTAGGCCTATTTACTATTTTTTGTTTTTTATGAGATCAAAAATAGACCTTGTTTTATGTTTTATATGAGTAAGAGCCAAGGTGCCCGTGTGTCCTTAACTTGAGCCTTTATTTTACCTTGTGCAAGATCCTATAAAAATTCAACTTTGCAAGATACTTCCCAAATTTGCAATTTTTTGTTGCAAAATCTAAACAAATCGAAAAGTTATAGCTTCTTTTCAAATTTCAGTTTTTCATTAGCTGCTAAAAGTTTCTATTGTCATTTTCAGGGAGGAACAGTGCCTTAATTTAGCATTAGTTAAGATAAATTACGTTATGTTTTGTTACATTTTATAAAGAATTCGCGAACTTCAAGATCAAGATCAATGTCCCATGTCCATCATCACCTTCGTGGAAAAACTCTCGAAGACATGATTAGTGGCACCGAAAGTTTCACTATCAGTAACTTGTGATACATCCTATTCGCCTACTTAAATAATGTTCACTTTTTGATGCAAAAGTATTTCAGACCATAATTAGTTAATACGGCTCAAAGTTATAACTTATTTTAATGTAAAGGGTTTGTCAAACTGAAACAGTGGTTAACTTTAGAAGTAATGCGTCATGTCTGTCAACTGATCCAATATTGTGGATTCATTAAAAAGCGCATGACAAACAAAAACTTTTGCTTTCTATAGAATTGGCCTAGGTCTAATCCTCTTATACAGAACCGCATACTCTTGAATCAAGCTAGCATTATAACAGGTTTAATGGCGGTGTTTGATCCAAAGTTTGTTTCTGTGTCAGCATCTCCGAAGTTTAGGTCTCAGGAAGGTTCATTCTCCTCCGAATCCTGACAAACATTGACGGCGCTTGACGAGCCTTCGATGGCCTAACCAATCCATAAAGAAGTCTCCAAACATTCTCTTCTTTTCATGGCCTAAAAGTTGGGCTCCACTCGGTAAAAGCCACCGGTTAGCACTTAGCCCAATCAATTGGCCGAAACACATTGATTTATCTATGGACTTGCAACACATTAATGATCACGAGACGGTCAATCTCGTTACAGCTTGACCTCTAGAGTATTTATTATTCTTTACACAGCAAGTTAATACAGTGTGGGGCCATCCCTAACATAAACCTGAAAAATTCGTGATTGTCTCCAGTCAAGAAAGGCATACTTGTGTCGGCTGAACATGAATTGAACCCAAGGAAAGAAACCCCCACGAAACCCCCTACCCACGCACGAATAATCAAATCGTATACATATATGCAATCTCTCTAGTCATCTTCGCATCTCTTTACTTCCCACCATCATCCCCACCTCAACGATAAAAAGAACGAGATTATTGCCACTAACTGCAGTCTTTCATACATGGGCAACTGCGTGTTCAAAGGGTATGGATCAGAGGTTGAAGAAATGATCAGGGTATCGACAACAAACGGTGGAATCATGGAGCTGTATGCACCAGTCACAGCAGAGTGCATAACGAACGAGTTCCCAGGTCACGCCATATATCGTAGTCGCGACCCTGACTCTCAAGAACCTCTTCTCCACACCGACGAGCTTCACGGTGGCCAACTCTACCACCTCCTCCCTCTCAACGCCAACAAAAACACATTCACTACTCAACAAGACAACAATGTCTCTGACAGTGGTAGGATTTTTTCGTCAATGGCTAAAAAGACGCCATACCGCATGTCGTTTGATAACCAGAGGATACAGAAGCAACCAAAGGAGGCTGGTCATGAGGTGTTTCCAAGGTATAATAGTACAGGGGTTTGGAAAGTGAAGTTGGTGATAAACCCAGAACAGTTGGCGGAGATTCTGGCACAAGAAGCACGAACAGAGGAGTTGATAGAGAGCGTGAGGACGGTGGCTAAATGTGGGAATGGAGTGTCTAACTACTCCTCCGTGGCTAGCTCTGATCAGTGGAGTATGTGTAGTAGCTGGAAGGGATCATCTGAAAATAATTATAATGTGCATAGCCAGTAATTTACTTGTCCTAATAATTTAATGACTTGAATTCTTTTACTCTAGGTGGATTTTTCGTCTTTATATTAGGGTTTAATAGTTCAGGTTATCGTAAATTTCTAAATTGTTGATTATTTTTCTAGTTAAGTTCATGTTTGGTGATCGCTGTCATTGTTCGGTAGCCTGCCAAACTTACGTGAATTCTCCAACATTGAACATAAAGTATACCAGAGAAATAACCATCCTTAAGATTTTCTAGATACTGATTGATCCTGACAGATAAAGAAGATTTGTTATATGGATGAAACATGTCTGAAAGTTCGTTCTCAACAACAAACACAATATAATTAAACCAGAGAAATTAGATGTAATATGTAGAAGCATTTAAGGAGAGCAAAACAGGAGTACTAGGCAATGATGCTTCCTTTGAATGATGGGAATTTGGAAGGGTAGGAGAGGAAGGATAATATAAGTTGAGATGAAACTTCACAAAGATAAACTGTAGTTGTTCATGTCATCAAAATGTTTAAGAGGGTTGAGTTTGATCGAACTTGGGAAAGTAACTAGCGAATAATGACTACCTACTGAGATCATAGGCAATGAGCTTAGGTTCAGCCCCATATCTACCTCATTCACGATCCAGATCATTTCAAATATACTTTTTTAATTTTTAATTAAGAGGTAGCTTCACATGATCGATACTATTGCATCAATCAGTCGTGGTTAAATTATTTCAAACATTGGTATAGTGTTCATATATGGTGGAAGTAAATAGGACCTGAATCTATCTGAGCTCGATGTTAGGCTGACGGAGGTCGAACTCGAACTATAAAGGTTGGCCGGACTGTAACATTGGACAACCAACAATTGGGATCCATTTAAGCTTGTATCAGAGCAATGAGTTAATGTTCACCTGAACTTTCTGCAAAAAGACAAGGAAAATAGCTGTTCTCCAGAAAATGATAATGCTCAATATCTTTTGTTACAGTTTTATCGTTTAGCAAATGGTGTCTCAAATTTTTTGTTTTATTTATTCTATTTCAACCCTATTTTATTGAATCTCATTAATAGAAACATTCGGAATATATTCCCATGTAAAGAGGTATGATTCGAAAGCTTGAAAGGATCTTGGAGTCAAAATGTGGACCTATAAGTCGTATGACAACCCAAGCATTAGCTTGCACATCAATATATACAATTTCTGGTAATGCAAACTTTGTCCATTTCCCATGCATGTAACTATAACACCTCATTCATAATTTATTCCGAATTATATTAGTTTTCTCACATCGGTGGACACTTTCCCTTCAATATGCTAATCAATTTTACTCCAATATTGGAGGATGAAAAATTAGATCAATCTTAATTCAAATTAATTTAAATGTAATTAATTAAATTTGATTTAATTGAATTTAGAAGTAATAAGTTTTTAAGTGTAATTAATTATAATAAAATTTTAAATTAAATTAAGCTAAAATTCACAAATAAAACTTATATTTATTCAAATTTAAATTTGAACTAAATTTTATCTTGGAAATATTGGAACATTAGTAGTGATTGAATTGAGATTTTATGTCGGGGATATTGGAACCAGCAGCAATGAGAAGTCGAAGTTTACAAAAACACTGGAAAATGGTGAAAGAACATGCTGATGCTATCACGGTTTTAGCTGAGCCATACCCATTGGATCACTATGATAATCAAGTTACACTATACTAGGGAAAGAAACAGCAAAACGAGGTCGAGTAAGAGAAAGAAACATATCTAGGGGACAAAACAGGTCAATATGTGTAGGCGATAGAATGATTTCGTGTGCTGCGATCCCGTTATAGCAACGTTGAAAAGATCCATGAAGTCCTTTGGACAGTGCAAGTACATTACTCAATTAGGAGTATAGCCACGTGCTGGATTATCAAACGTGAGATGGTTGTGTTAGTTGGAATTGGAAAGATATGCTGCTTTGCTTTCATTTCCTTTGCGATGTATAATTGATGATTAAGTGATGAGAATGATTTATCTTACGAAATTATTATCCCATTAGACCAACACCAAATTAACAATACACAATTCACAAATAATACTAAAATTAATAGTGGGAACAAAGAATCGTCAAATGCCAATGCAAAATTGAGAATTTATTTTTAGCTTGAACATAGATTTCGATAATGTCAATTACATATCTTAGTTAATTGAATTATTTCATCAACTAAGGTGAGACAAATTTATACAATAAAAATCTAATATAAATACCATTTACTGATTATATATTCTTGATGAATATTGAATCAGTTTTAATTCAATTTAGTGTAATTCGTCATCTTTATTCAAGTTTGGGAGTTTCAAATTCACATAAAATGCTAAAAATACTACGGCAAAAAGTGCTTTAGGCAACAACATATTTACAATAGTTTAAAAATGTATTATTAAAAATTAATATAAAGTAACAATTTTTAAAGCGTTGTCTTTAATAATATTAAAAGGCAACGAAAATATTAATTTGTTGCTACATATAATAAAGAGCAACAAAATTTTAAAAATGTTGCAATAAAGTCTTATATATGCAACACTTGGAATTGTTGCTATAGTTGTAGTCATCTATTTACAAAAGAACATATACTAATATTATATAGTTATGTACTAATGTATATTTAAAATATAAATTTTCTCTATTTCTTAATGGGTATTTAGAATATGTCTAAGAAAATTAAAATACTCACTAATTTTTATTTAGTAAAATTAAAGTACATGATACGATTCCTCCAAAAATACACAAAAGTACTGCAATATATACACATATAAAAATATTTACCTATCCTTTTTTAAAAAGGTTAAAAATTGATTGTGTTAAATAATAGTGAAGGACGGTAAGTTTGTATAGAATAAGCTTACTCCCTACATCAAAAGTGTGCAAAATGATAACAAGATGAGAAAAGAAAGCAAGAACACTCGAACGACTCAAGGAAACAAACAGAAAGCTCAGACGACATCATATCAAGAGGACAGTTTAAGAAGCTTTCGGTTAAGGGCTTATACTTCGAATGGTTACTGATATGCTGTTAGTGGGGTCATCAAAACTTCATTCTTCTCTGAACTCTCTTCTCTTTGCTTTAGTTTAGCAATCTCTCACATGCACGTCATAACGTTAAAATAAAATAATTAGATTACTATTATAACAGTGGTAAATTTAGGTTGATATCACAGAAAATATTCGATTAACTAATGAAATAAAATTAATTGATGTTTAGGTAACAGGGGGATTTAATAAGAAAATAAAATAAAGTAAACCTAATAAAAACAAATTAAAAAAAACATGCAAAAAATGATAAAATTGAAGAATTCGATAGGGATCTGATTTTTTAGTTCAATCTCAGCCTATACCTTAATTAAGCATAATTCATTGATTTGTTATTCTTTTATCTCTCTTAGCAATTATTGGTCGTAGATTAACAACAAGCTCTGTTAATCTCGATTTTTTCTTAAATCCTAGTTAATTATGAAGCGTTTGTTAATTAACCCTAGCTATCTGAAAACCTAGAATAAGTTCTCTAATTTTATCCAGACAACTGCCTTATGAATCAGAAAAATAAACTAATCTAGGTAATAATCACACAAGCTCGGATTATTTAACTTATGTTATGTTATCTCTAATGATTCGAAATCATTAGTTGCTACACATGAATCAAGAATAAAATGATTACATATTGTATTCGATTCTAGCTATGAGTTTTCATAAAAAACGATTCAATAGAGCATTAAAATCATCATCATTCAAATACCCAGTCGATCCGTACAAGTTAACATAATCAATTTTTAATAAAAAAAAGAAAAACAAAAACAAATAAATACACTTAACCCTTGGCGTTGATATCACCTCCATACTGGTGTTGAGATATTACACTTTCCCGAGTCTCTCTCAAAAAAATATTTCTGCCCTTTTTGATAACCTTACCGAAGACCCCTCTTCGTTTCTCATCTCACTACCAAAAGCTACTTTCTCTCCACTATTCACCGACGGGACAATTAAACATGTGGTCCATCTACATTATTCACACAACCTTCTTTCCCGCAGCTCTCTTCAGTCTTCTCTCACACCACTCCACTCTTTTATGTTTCTATCGCCACTCCTCTCTACTATTCTTGATTTGACGAATATACTCCTCCTCCCAGCTACTGTTCACGCTTCTATTAACCCTTTTGCAGTGTTAAACGCTAGCGTTCATATGCAACGCTAGCGTTGGCGTTAAACGCAAGCGATGCTGTGTTAAACGGTAGCTTCCTTCTGCTGTCTTGTAACGCTGCGTCTTGGTGTGAAACGTCTGTGTTTCTGCTGCTCCTGCCTTTCATCTGCGCTATCTTTTTGGCTGTGAGTCATTTTATTTATGCTTTTACTTCTCTTCCACGTTGTTTTGCTTGCATGAAACGCAGGCTGCTTGCATTTAATTCACGCGTTTAGCTCATGCTTCATCTTTAATCTTCTTTGTATTTTTAACATATGTCTCATTTTTCTTGGCAATAATTGCTTGATCTAATATTTATCATTCTTGCTCTATGACGACAAAGGATTGTGATTTTTCAGAAAACGACCCAAATGTAGTGCTTTCGACTTACTTTAATTTCTTTATTTTCAAATTATGCCTAAAATCACATACGAGTTAAAGTGAGTATCTTAAGCATTTTCATGTCATAAATCGCTAAGTGTAAATGATTAAATGTATCAACAATTAAACACATGTCAATTTCCCCCCATAATTAGCTTTTGGCCGTTTGTAAGGCCCCAAATTGTACCCTAGTTGAAATGTTACCTATGCATGAAAGTATATGTACTAGAAATTGTGATATGATTGTAAATTGCATATGTCTTGAATTTTGGTTAATGGATCATACTTAGTGAGTTGGGATTAATTAATACCATTAGAGAATTGAAGTATTAAAATAGACATTTGGAATAGGAAAATTGTCAAGTGGCAAGATAAGTTGGTATATGAAAATTAGTATGATTGTCAAAGTATAAAACATGAAAAATGATTATTGATGTCTTATTAATGTTTCTGTGAAACAGTTTGGTTAGGAGATGTCTTGATAATGATTTATTGAGGGTTTTGTATTGGTTACATGAAGGGCCAGTTTGGTTAGTTCTTGGAAGAAGGAACTTGAAGGTGATTTGGTAAGGGAATTCTAAACTCGATAGCATGTATTAATACATGTTTGATGATAATTGAGTTGGCGTGAAGTATGTGTTATGATGTTGGTATTGATAGCTTGAATTAATATAAGTTGTATGATAATTGAATTAGTATGGAATATGTGTTAAGATGATGAGAAATGAATGTTGGAAAAATGATATTTGTAGGATAATTTCTGGTTTAGTTTTGATGTGTGGAAGAGATTGATTTGTAAGTTAGTTAATGAATAATTTTTTAATTGGTTCTAGACATGAAATTGATGGGGAATTAAGGCATGGATAAGTTGGATTTAAAGTGGAATTGATGAATTATGATGAAGGGGTGTTGAAGGTGTATGACAATTGTAGTGGTTCCACTGAACAAACATCAGTATTTTAGCCATAACTTGACCTGTAGATATCCAAATGGGTGATTTTAATTTTAAATTAAACTACACACACTTTTTATGAAGGAATAGAATTTTATTTCTGTCTCTAAGGGTTTTTAAATTTAGCTTGAAGTTGAATACTAGTTGTTGTCCCTGTTTGAGAATAGTCTGTAATATTTTGAGTATAAATCTAGAAATACTGAACCAAATTGCATTAATTTTATTTAGTTAGAAACTTAATATATAGAGGAACATTTTTTTAGAAGAACTTATTGCCCCAAAACCTCAGTTTCTATGTCAAAATGGCCATACAAAACTGACCCAAAACTAATCCTAAGAAAATCTGGAAAAAGGTTAAGAAGGTGAAAAACTTGGTTTTGTGCAATTGTTAAGATATATAAGGTTAGGGCTTTTTAACAATGGTTTAATTAAACTTAATTGAGATTGAAAATGAATCTAGATGATTTTAGATTAATGGAGTAAGTCATTGAGTTACGGTTTATTAATGGAGATAATTACTTAAAGGATGTGAGGTTAATTAATAATGTGCCAAATGTTGAAAAGAATGATGTGTTTAAAGATGAATCTGTTCTTATGAATATCAATATGTTTCAAAAGGTTTATGTGATGTGAATTGAATATGATTGTTTACAAAATTGGAACTTTGTGTCATGATATGGAATGTGTAAATACATAATGCCTTTAATGGTACATTATTGCAAATGTTTATGCTTATAGGTATGATTAGTTGGACGTGCATATATATATGTTCAATTTGAGGAAAGTGGAATAAAGACATAGCAACTTTTTATTTGGATTGTGAAATCTGAAATGGATTATTTTAAAACTGTCAAATCCTAGTCGTGGGTAAATAGGCATGCCTAGAAGCGTCTGCAGCTGCTCCTGGACATATATAAGGTGTCGACACTTCGGTGTCTCTTGATAATGACATTTCGGTGTCTAAGACATAAGTCTCTCCTGATATTGACACTTCGGTGCCTCCTGATAAGGACACTTTGGCATAGAGATAGAAGTCTCTCATATTTTGTGATACCAATAGGTATCTCCTGTTCTGGTCCCATTACCCACTTCTGTAAAAAGGATTGGCAGCCTAATTGGTTTTATGTTCCGATTAATGTTCAATTCTGATATAAGCTAAGTTCAATTCTGATACTACTAAATGTTGTTATGATATAAGCAAGATTATTTCAGATACTTTAAAGTTCTACTTTGTGATTATGATATTCTGTTTGGATATTTATAAGTTTGATGTTAGTATATTCTGTTATGATATGTGTTATTCTGTTCTGAAGCAAATTTTATTAAATGTTTAGTAATTTGAACAATTAAAGATTGTGTGAGATTTGATATGATTCATTGCATGTGTATGCTATACGATTGTTAGAAACAATCGTCAGTTACATTTTGTTTAGTTACTCCCCACTAAGCTATATTCTTAGCATGGTGGTTTTGCCCCCGTGTAGGTTCTGATAAGAAGACTTAAGACTAGGACAAAGACAACGGCAGTGGCCAAGATGATTGTGTTTTGTTCTGGAAATGTTTAGTTTGTTTTGAGTTGTTCTTCAATGTAATGAGATATGTTGTATTTTATGTTTTATTTTGACAAGATGTATATTTGAGTTTGTTTCTGTGATGTAGTTAATGTAATGTACTAAGACATATTGGAATTTGTATTCTATATGTGTATGGTTTGTAATAACTATAGCACAGTTCAAAATTGGAATTATGGTTTGTAATTTGAAATGTTCAACTTATATGATGTAAATATGTCTTGATTATAAAATATCTCCTAATGGATTGTAAAGCTTATTTGTTTGAGTTTCTGGAAATGCATGTAAGTGATCGTTTGGTATGTTTTGGATCATTTTGGTTCTGTTGTATGTAGCATCTACATATCCTTCTAGGAGGTATATGGGTGATACACCGTCCTCAGGCAAAATATCCAAATTAAGCTCAAAGACCCGAAATACTTACTCAATTCCCATATTTTCCAAAACTATATAATCATAACTAAAGATGAATGACTTTCAAAAATCATAGCAAGAATTCAACATTCAATGCTTCCACTCATAATCAATCAATAAGCATCATCTTCGAAAACTAAGTAATCTAGTGGTAAACTCGGAAAAAGGTGTTTAAGTAAAATGTATCTATAGGTACACTTAACACCATTCATGATAATGACAACCCATAACTTTGCATATCATTTCATTTTTTCACCACTAAAATTCACATGAAAAATCATGAATCAAAGGAATTTTCAAGGTTATAATGTGGGTAAAGGTAAGGTGAGGTGCGTTTTGGTCAAGTAGTATAAAAGCCATCAAAGCTAGTGAAACAAAAGTAATACTCAATCAAAAACTGGGTATCGTTAGTTATAACGAATGCAACATTTATATTTCACAACCCTAACTCTCACACACCAACCATATGAAGCATATACCAATCCAAAGGAATCACTCATACAATTTATGCCAACAATAAATTGAAACCACAATAAATGAACCTTCCAAGCCAACATCTACCTCATGTTCAACATACTTAAATAAAACATTCATTACAACTCTAGGAAGATGCATTAATTATGAATAACTTTGCAAACTCATATACACTTCTTCCTTGATAAATTTATTTAAACATATTTTTTCTTTTTCTTCTTTCTTTCTTTTTCTTTTTCTTTTTTTCCTCTTTTTTTTTTACTTTTCTCTTTTATTTCTTTCTTTTCCTTATAAAAAATTAAAATAAACTACACCAATATGGGAATTTCAATGATAAGACATAACAAAACATCCCAACATTAACCAGTCGACACATATTTACACCCCCCATACTTACACTTTTGTACATCCACAAACTCACTAATCACAAATGTTCTACTAGCTTTATAGCTTGGGTAGGACATTTAGTTAAGTATAAAGCATGTAATATGGTTGATACAAAAAGAAAGGCTAATAAGGCTCAAAGGGGCTTATCAAAAAGGAAAATCATATAATAGGTAGGTTATTTGGCTAATATGGTTCAGAAAAGCAAAGAATGCCTAATTATATCCATATTAACGCATGTGATAAAAATGTGGTCTTGAATAGAAATTCAAGGCAAAATCAGGATGTATGTCATGAAGGTCACACATTATCAAAAGACAATAAGACTGATATGAATGTATCAGTCTAATAAGGCTTAAAATCTCACTGGCTTTGTCTACCACTAGTCATTACTTTTCTAAAGATAATGCATATCAACCAATCACAAAAGCAAAAGTACATGTCTAAGTTGCTATGAAATTCTCTAGTTAATTTATTCTCTACTCACGATTAAATAATCCTAGAAGCAATAGAAAATAAGCAAATGTTTCTTTGTTTGTTTTATTCTTTCTCTCATTTTGATTGAAAACTTAAAAACAAGCAAAAATAAATCAATAAAGAAACACACAAGTATAAAAATGCGAAAATTTAAAGAAAAGAAATTTACTTCCCATGAGTTGCCTCCCAAGAAGAGCCTTTATTTAGGGTCGCTGGCTCGACTTCATACTTTCCTCACATAACAAAATTGTGATCTTCTAGTGGCACATATGGTTCCTCCATGTGAGGTTTTTCCGAATAAGGCTTTGGTTGATAATCGTTGACCTCCAGTGTCCTCCCTATCTTCATATTCTTTATCTCTACTGAGTTCTCGCTCTCTTAAAATAATTCGAATGACTCTTCAACTTTTTCTTCTTCGTTTAATTTTTCCAGCTTGTTAGGTAAAGGTGAAGGGGTTAGTCTAAAAAATAATTACAGACTCAATACTTACCTCTGAGCCAAATGATGTATCATATTCTGCTTCAAGCTCCTTATCAACTTCTCCTTCTTCACAAGCAATTCCTTAAGTACTACACTCAAGATTCTTAAGCTCCTCTTCACTCTGTAAGGTTTCGGCGCTAATATCCCTTGGGTACTCCTCAGGTTGATATGGTTGCGTCTCTTTGCACTAGGCAGTTGATAGCTTCCATCAATTGATCCGCCTGGCTTGTCAAGTTCTGGATTCTAAAACTTGTTTCCTGCTGGAATTGTAAAGTGTTAGCAATATACACATTAACTAATTCGTCCAAGGATGTACCTGAGTCTTGATATGAAGCTTCTAGTTTGTACGGAAATTGTTGTGCTTCATGCAAACTATCATGTAAGTAATTCGATTGATTATCCCATCCATTATAAAAATTAGGTTGATCAGTCCAAACATTGTTATAGGATTGAGAATATGAATTAAAGAAAAGATTACTCCCATCTATGTCAAATTTAATTTTTAATTTTTTTATAAAAATGAAACAAAAAAAGAGAAGATTACGAAATAACTAAAAAGAAACCAATTACGAACAAATATATACAAAACATCAATTAAACCTAATAACAAAAACTAAACACCACACTTCCTGGCAATGACGCCAAAATTGATATACACATCGTAACGCTAGTCAAAATAAAATAACTAGACTACTACTATAGCAATGGTGAGTCTAGGTTGATCCCACAGGGAGTGTTCAGTTAGCAAATGAAATGAAATTAATTGATGTTTAGGTAATGGGGGTTTTTGGATTTAATAAGAAAACAAAATAAAATAAACCTAACAAAAAAATTAAAGAAAACATGCAAAAATGATAAAATTGGGGAATTCGGTAGGGATTCAGTTCTTTGGTTCAATTTCGACCTACACCCTAATTAAGCATAATTTATTGATTTGTTATTCTTTTATCTCTCTTAGCAATTATTGGTCATTGATTAATAACATGCCCTATTAGTCCTGATTTTTCCTTAGATCCTAGTTAATTACGAAGCGCTCGTTAATTAATCCTAGCTATCGGGAAACTTAGAATAAGCTATCTAAGTTTATCCGAACAATCGCCTTACGAATCAGAAAAATAGGTCAATCCAGGTAATAATCATACAAGCTCGGATTATTTAACCTATGTTATGTTATCTCTAATGATTCAGAACCATTAGTTGCTACATATGAATCAGGAATACAACGATTATGTATTGCATTCGATTCTAGCAATGAGTTTTCATGAAAAACGATTCAATAGAGCATTAAAATCATCATCATTCAAATACCCAATCAATCCATACCAGATAACATAATCAATTTCTAATGAGAGAAAGAAACAACAAAAACAAAGAAATACACTTAACTCGGATCTCGGATTTCGTCGGATGGTCGTCGAAGTCGACTCTATGCAGGTAATAAACATACTGTCTTCACCACCTGTAATACTGATTGAGGGTTTTTCTTTGGTGTAGGATATCAGGGCATTACAATGTCGAGCATGGGATATCAAGTTTCGTCATATTCATCGCGAAGGCAACCAGAGTGCTGACAGTCTGGCCAAGTTGGCATTCTATTCCCGGGCTGACATTCTATTCCCGGGCAGGACTCTCTATTCTCCAGGAGCCTCCCCTTATCACCAGGGAACACGTCCGCCACGACCAGACGGGTGCTGTATATTGCAGATCACTGCGTTTAGGCTAGCTTAGTTTTGTTTCCTTTGTAATAAAAAAAAAACACTTAACTCGGGTCGTCGACGTCGATATCACATCCAATGATGTTGGGATGTTACCCTTTCATAAGTCTCTTTCGAAAAAATATTTCAGCCCCTATTAATAACCTACCAAAGATCCCTCTTCGTTTCTCTTCTCACTACCACAAGACTATTCACTGATGGGGCAATTAAAGATGATGATCATCTACACTATTCACGCAGCCTTCTTTCCCGCGGCTCTCTTCACTCTTCTCTCACGCCACTCTTTTCTGTTTCTATCGCCACTCCTCTCTACTGTTCTTGATTTGACGAATAAACTCCTCGTCTCAGCTACTGTTCACACTTCTATTAACCCTTTTGCGGTGTTAAATGCTAGCGTTCACGTGCAACGCTAGCGTTGGCGTTAAACACAAGTGATGCTAGTGTTAAACAGTAGCTTCCTTCTGTTGTCTTGTAATGCTGCATCTTGGTGTGAAACGTTTACGTTTTTGCTACTCCTGCCTCTTATCTGCGTTGTTGTTTTGGTTGTTTTCCTCATTTGGCTTGTGAGTCATTTATTCATGCTTGTACTCCTCTTCCACGTTGTTTTGCTTGCATGAAACGCAGGCTACTTGTATTTAATTCACGTTTTTAGCTCATGGACTGCTGCATGCTTCATCTTTAAACTTCTTTGTAGTTTCAACGTATGTCTTATTTTTCTTGACATTAATTACTTGCTCTAATATTTATCATTCTTGCTCTACGACGACAAAGGATTGTGATTCTTCAGAAAACGATTTAAATATAGTGCTTTTGACTCATTTTAATTTCTTTGCTTTTAAATTGTGCCTAAAATCACATATCAGTTAAAGTGAGTATCTTAAGTATTTTCATGTTGTTAATCACTAAGTGTAAATGATTAAATGTATTAATAGATAAACACGTATCAATCTCTATATCTCATTACAGAAAAAAGTTCTCCTAATGTGAAGTACTCAGAGGGCGAGATTCAATCTGTGTACGACTACGAGACCATTGAGGTTCTTCATGACAACCAATACGCATGTCCCTAAACTAGGGTCTGTCACTAAATTCTCATATAACCCATTAGTTTTTCATGATTATTCTATCCAGGTTAATCCCAAATTTCTGAATTTATGCATTCCTGATAGGGCTATGCTCGTGGATTGGGGAAGCAACAATAGGTTAAAACTTATCGGCGGTGTTATAGCTAATAGAGAATGAGTTTGCTTACCCTATTGTTTGTAACATGAAATAAAAGCATAAAGTTCGGATCTTTGGTCAATGGGGCGATTGACATTTTCTTGGCTCGATAAGAAGCCCAACATATGATTTATACTATTCTTGTCCCCAAATAAAATGCATTAATGTTTCAGTTTCTGGGTATTTTCCCACATTTGTGGGCATGACCAGATATATCTTCTTGATTGTGATTGAATAATGTTTATGCATTTGCTGGATGGTCATGCCTTTTGTTTATTATCATTTCTTGCAACTTTTTCCAAGTATCTGAGCATATACAATAGTTGGTAGTACATTTGATGCCTTGTTTCTATTATCTATTGGCACAGATCATTCAGTGGATATCTGTGGCAGTTCAGGATGGTGATACTAGGGACCTCCCTTTCTTTGTAAGTTGCTCTTTTCCTATGATCTAATCTAGAAGTGGCCTAGTTCTTTGGAAAGAGTAGTTGAGTGCATAAATAATAGATATGTTTGCAATGAGGTTCAGCTCCTTGTAAATGACTCTAAGGTGAACTATTTGATCCGTCACTAGGGGATTAAGAATTCCAATCTTATCTACATTAACTAGAACTAGGATTTTGCCATTAGGAGGAGCATTGTAATTGTCTACTATTTACAACAACTTGGCAAAATACTGAGTATATTGCAATTGTCACATTTGATTCTATATTTTAAAATGCCTAATAAACAAAAATATCAGCATTGTCAGTCTATATAAGTTATTGTAGTCTCTGCTTTACTAATCCTTCTATCAGAGTATATGAAGAATGCAACAATAAAAATATTGCCATTGTCCATATGGTAAGATCAAGTAGCTTAGCAATCTTGCTTCCTTGAGGAATCTATCTACAAAAATTGATACTTAATAATGTCTTCAACTGCAACCTAAATGTCAAAGCATGGGAATTCATGTTATGTTTGTGCTTTCTAGCTGCCTCTAGGTACTGTCTTAAAATTGTCCTAGCATTATCCTAGCATTCCTAATGGCATTCCATTAGTTTTACAAATCTCCATATATGTTTTAGTTTATATCATGTGTAGGTTTGTAGACTTCTGTTCCTTATTCATGTGGATGTAAAGTGAATTCAACATAGCACAAAATTCCTAGCTTGTTATCTCTTATTCCTATTAGTTTGTAGGAAATTTATCTTCAGAACCCCGTTGCTCCTTTGGTTTTTATTTTGCGCATATATTATAAACTATTTATGTTCTATTTGTGAGCTATAAGTTAGGTTCACGTTCTAAATTATGCTTGGTTTCCTTTTTTGTCTCCATAGTGGCCAGGGTCTAATTTGTTCTTACGTCAGCCTGCTCTTTAAGATATTAAGGTTGTTGGAATTATGCTTATCAGAAGCATAAAGGAGAAAGGCTATAAGAGATGATTCTTTTTTACTATCTTCTTTGTTTGCAGGGGAAGGCAATGGTATAATAAGATCTAACTGAGGTTTGATAAGATTTGAGATGACAGTAACAAAGTTGTGTAACCTGCCTTTTAAGTTGTTTAATTTCTAGTTCAAGACAACCCACTTTACATGTTAGAACAAATGACAGTAACAAAGCAGCGGCTGCTTTCTTTCTTGTTTAACAATGGTTCTATTGGGATTGTTGAAATGTTATTTAATTTAAAATTTTAAAATAGATTTATTTCTTTGTTTGTCCATCTTTCTGTTTCTTTATTCTTATTTCAATATGTAATTAGTTGATATGAATATTTTATTAGTGTGCAGAATTTGATATTAGTGTTGATTGTATCAATGTTGAATTTATTGGGTTATCTCAATATAACCTCAGACATGAAGATTGATTAAGGTTTGGCTGCCAGTGAATGCTATATTTGTTGGGATGCTCATTACAAGCATATTTAGGTATGACAATCTTTTTGAATTTGTTAACACTTTTAGCATAAGCCTCACAAAACAAACATTATTAAGTTAATACTACAAATTTAGCTACTAATTAATAATTCTTCTATTTGTCCTACATCACTCCTTGTATTATCAAAGTCTTTACTGTTCAATGTGTCGTGCTTCTAGATATAGTTTGGACTAAGAACTGCTAATGGGGCTGTCACACTTCATTTTGTTTAATTTCTAGAACTTTCTTTTGTGACAATACCAGTTGTTCTTGTTGGACTGCAGAATATAACTTATAAATTAGATGTTCTTTTCTCTTTGGATTTGTTCTAACTACTCAATTGATTGATTTGACTACTTCCAATTTCATTTCAAGAGAATGATTTCATTTGGTCTGTTTAGCGGGAGGTTTAGTAATGGAACGTAACGTAACACACTTCCATCATTTGGTTGAGAGTTTCATAATGGAATGGAACGGAATGGAATGGAAGCGGAAGGTTTCATATTACGTTCCATTCCATCCTAAACAGTGAAAATAAGAAACCTCCAATTTGGGTAGTTTAGGATGGAACGTAAACTAATAAATACATACTAACTAATATACCCTCAATAATTTTGCTTAATATCAATTATTTCTTCTAACTCTAACCCACTTTATATAATTAATAATATTTTATATTATTTCTCTTTACCCTAATAATAATATTTTTATTATTATTAATAAAAATATTATTATTAGGGTAAAATTTTTATTAATGAAAATAGAAAATATATAAAAATTATTCTTTAATTGTTTGTATATATTTCTATATAAATAA
>JAOQMS010000004.1:4196854-4214272 GCA_027563885.1 Erythroxylum longipes | reverse complement strand
TATTAATTATTATTATTATTATTAAATTCCTTATTATTATAAATTTTATTATTTTTATTAATTATATTTATTTTTATTTTTAATAAATTCCTTATTAGTATAAACTTTATTAAACTTATTAATTATTTTATTTTATTATTATTATTTATTTTATTTTTATTATTATCAAAATTTATTATTCTTATTCTTGCTTATTATTATTATTAGTTTTCTACTTATTATTATTCTTATTATTATTAATTTTATTAATAATAATTATTAAATTACTTATTATTATTGTTCAAAATTTTATTATTATTAAATTTCTTCTTCTTCTTCTTCTTCTTCTTATTATTATTATTACTAATTTTCTACTTATTATTAATTTTATTATTATTAATTTTTTGTATTTTATCAATTAAATTTTTTAATTTTATTTTTATCATTAATTTTATTATTATTATACATAATTTATTGTTATTATTATTATTATTAATTTTCAACTTATTATTATTCTTATTATAATTAATTTTTTTAATTATTATTATTATTATTATTACTATTATTAAATTCCTTATTATTATTAATTTTCTTCTTCTTAATATTAGTATTATTATTATTATTGTTATTGATTTTTTAATTATTATTATTATTAGTTTTACTATTCTTATTAATTTTATTAATCGTATTATTAATAATTATTATTATTGTTAAATTTCCACTAATTATTAATTTTATTATTATTATCTTAAAAAGCTTTAGCTTTAGCAGTGTCATTCATTAGCTTCTGAAAATCATCCAAGTTGATCTCACTTTTTAGTCCCTTAATTGAATTGTTCCCTGCCTTTAAGCTCTCCAATACAACATTCAAAAAAAGTACCAGCATATTGAAAGCATTTTACTTGGAGAAAGCAATTTATAAAGCTAATAAAAAGCATACTTGAGAACATATACAATGTCCTGTATCAGATATTTCTGCAACTGCATCAGCATGTATGACCAAAATTCAAAACTCCATCATTTGATTAATCAGTAAAAACCATTAAAAACCAAGCCCCAAAATTCAAAAACTCTAAATTCACTTAATCAACTCCATCATCACCCTAAAAAAACTGAACTTGCAGGACTTGGAACAAGAATTCAATTGCGGGGAAACTCAAATGAAACAACAAAAGAAACAGAAATGTAAAACCTTCCGTTGGTAATCAGCAAGCTTGCGTCTTTGGGTCTTCAAAGAGAGAATGGCTTTATCCACCTCAGTGGTCTTGGGTTTCTTCACGAACATGTTCCCCATCTTGAAGCACACTAGTACAAAAACCCTTGAGAGAGACCCACTGAGTTAGAGACCAAGACCGTGAGTGGAGAAAAGATAAGAGAGTGTGAAGAGCGTGAGAGGGCCACTGAGCCAGAGACTAAGAGCGTCAGTGAGAGTCGTCGAGAGAGAGGTGTGCTGCTACGTGAGTGAGAAAGACAAGGGTGTGCGTGAGGGAGAGGGACAGAGGTTGTCCAACAGAAACAAAGCTTTCGTTTACCTATTTCGGATGTTTGCGGAATAGTTAAAGACAGGGGGTAGCAATCTTTAGCTATTCCCCCATGTCAACGAATTCTTATTCTACGAAATGATTATTCCGTTGGTATTTTTGTAACCAAACAAAGACTAGCTAATACGCAGGAATAGAGAGGTAATAGAAAAGCTATTACCGTGAACCAAACAGCCTCTTAGAGAGCATGTTCTATTATTCTCGATTAGTATTGATTTAGAAAATCCTTATTTAAGGTGGGATGAATTTTTGTAAATAGTTTACAAATGTCATTGATTGAATCAATAGCTAATGATGGAGAACTAATATGATTGGACTCAAAATACAATATAGATTAACTTCATACCCTATCTCTAATCGAAAGATTGTATTATAAAATTATTAAATTATATGAAAAAATTATGCGCGAAAAGGTTAGCCAAAATCACTTTAACATTCCTAAATATTTGGGTAGTTATGATGTGTTACTATACTCCAATCTTGATTTTATATATAATTAATTAATTAGATAATTAAAGGAGTTTAATTTATTTAATCCTAAATAGAAATTTAGTTTTATAATTTGTATCCATTGTCAATATATTTGGAAACCTAATAGGTCACATATAAAGAATGGGTTGAAGAGAGAAAAGATATTTTAATTAAGTTGGACTAGATTATAAAGTTTGAGAAACTTTATAATTAAATTGACATATTTAACAAATAAGGATTAACATGAGAAATTAGATCTTATTTAGGCATAATTGGTATTTAATTTTAATTAAATTACTAAAATATTCAAAACCTATTATAAATAGACTTAAGCTCTAAGGGAGCTAGTACTCCTTGCTTAACCTTCTCTGTTATAGTTACGGAGTTCTCTCAATAAGTTTTGTGGATACCATTAGAGATTAGACACTCATACAGCTACAGTGGTTGAGATGAGTTAGTTTTAACAAATGTTTGAGGGATATGACAAGAATATGATCAAGCTTCCTAATAAGGTACGAATTATGATTCTTGCTTTATTATAATTTATATGTTAATCATTTTATAGAATTTTAAGTAATCTTAGCTTCGATAAATCAAATATAAAAAAGTTTTATAATTATTTCATTGCATGTGGGATCAGATCCTACCTCGATTTTCCAATATAGAATCTTATGTCAAAGTCAACATAGGCTTACAAAAAAACTCATGTAATAAAAGTTATTTACCTTCTGCTCGAGTGCGAGTATTTTTTATTATAAAATAAGTAAGATAATTGAAACCTTACATAGATTCTGATAAGGAAGCAAATCATAATAAGGATACAAATTCTTCAATGAGAAAGCATATTTGTTGAAATTATGGAGAATTGTTAAAGTCAACTTTGCTTTACCAATTCATGCCCAGAATTAAGATATTAATGATTTATTACAATTTTTAATCTTTTTATATATAATCGTTGTTATTATATATATAGTGCCCTTACATGTGTGTTTCATCGTCAAGAAAAGAATAAAAATAATATTAAAAAAGTTTTTCAAGGTATTAAAACCTTGAAACTTGCAAGTATAAAATTAGCGTTCCTCCATATTTTATAGATTAACTATGGAAGTATAAAAGATATTTAGAAAGGAAAATAAACTTCATCCATGTTGAGCTTAAGATACATATACAGAGTTTACAAAACTGTAGGATAAGTCTAGATAATGCCTATCTAAATTGTAGGATAAGTCTGGATAATGTCTATCTTGTAGGATAAGTATCAATTTAGATACACAATACTTAACAATCCAATAATAATGGTTACAATAGATAAGGATTCTAGTTATCCTTATCACCCTCGTGCAAGTTGAACTAGTCTTTGCAAGATAGTCAACTTGGTCTTTAAATAATAAAAATGAGGTTTTGATAACGGTTGGTTAAAAAATTGGTCAGTTGATCGGTAGTTGCAATAGAACGCACTTAAAGTTCTTTATTAATAACTTTATCCTACAAATACTGAAATTCAGTTTCCAAATGTTTAGACCTGTATGAAAAATAGGTGTAGTTGTGAAATAAGTAACACTTAAATTATTACACCAAAAAATAGTAAAGGATGTTGAAGGAATACCAATTTCTTGCATAACCGATTGCAACCATTGTAACTTTGTTACAGTAGTAGCAACAACACGATACTCAACTTTGGTAGATGATTTGGCCATCATTCTTTGTTTCCTTGATTCCCATGATATTAAATTGTTACCAATATAAATAGTAAAGCCTATGGTACTCTTATGATCATCAATGCCACCTCCCCAATCAAAGTCACTGTAAGCCGAGATATAAAAAGAACTTGAGATTCTCAACAAAATGCCATGATTAATAGTGCTAAGAAGATATTTAAGTATTCATTTAACTGTTGTCCAGTGTTGATCAGTAGGTGAATGCATGAATTGAGAATGTTGACTTCATAACAAATATCATGATGAGTTAAACACAGGTATTGCTAACCTCCAATAATACTTCGATAAAGAGTAATGTTAAAAAAAGAAGTCCCGTTATGAATACTCAATTTTACTTTGTTATAAGCTGGTGTACTAACACTATTTGCATCCTCCATATGAGCTTTGTTTAACAAATATTTTATATATTTGGACTGAGTAAACCATTTGAAGTCTAATGTGCCTCTTTGTCCAAAAAGTAAGAAAGACATCCTAAATCTTTTAGCGCAAAGGAATGTTGGAGAGAATAAACTGTGTTAGTGGCCACATGACTATTGTTTCCCATTATAATAATATCATCAACATATAACAAACAAAAAACTTGAACCGAACCATGATGTAGGATGAAGAGAGAGGTATCGGTCTTTGAATCCTTGAAACCAATGTTGATCAATGTAACACCCCACTACCATAGGACATATGCTGACATTCTTTAGAATATCCGAGCACATACCCTATGGGAATGGCATGTTAGAGCAATCACATTCACTTCATATGGCATCATAAAGAACATAAGTATTTAAAATGTTAACATATCTCATTTCATTAACAAAACATGTTTTACATTGTCATTTTATTACAAACCAACCATATAGTTACAATACAAAAAACCATCTGTGTTCACACTATTTTATACAAAATATTCTACATGAGATGAAAAACTATACAAAAGCTCTCTATCTAAACTCCTCAGATGGCAGTTGACCAAACCTTTGCACCATATCTTGATCCCAAAATGGATAATACTAGACTCTAACTAGATTACTTTACAAGCAAGGTCTCCTTTCAATACTTGAAAATCAACGTTGCAATTTTGATGAGTTTTGTGAACTCAGTGAGTGAACCATTATTGATGTGTTCACTCAAAACAGATCATATATATATAACATGAATAAAACCCAGCTTAATCAATATAACACATCATACAAATTTATGCCTCATATATCACATTATTCTTCATGCTTCAATGAGCACCTTAATAATACAATCACTTTACTTTATCATTTCAGAAGCTCCTTCTGAATGCAAAAACTTCGTATAATCATCTTAGAACATTTCACTCATTTATCATAATTCTTTATATCATCATCAAGTTCATAGGCATTTCATAATATTATCTCACAACATTCATTTGCAAAAAATTTCATAAACACATGTAAAGATACAAATGCAAATGCCAATGAGACTCACTTCCATTTTTACTTTTTTGTGATTGAGCGCCTATTTGTTAGTTATCGGTCCCATATCCATTTTGGATACCAGGTTCATTAAACGTTGAGCCTAAGGTTCTGTGTGCACATATCTGAGCTTAAAGCTCTTTTCACGTTGGCTGCTCCAGTCATAACTCCTTTATGTGAACATGCATATTTATGTAATGAAGTGCACCATTTAACATAATATATCATCAATCACTTTCATTCAAAAGACACATTCAATTATCACAATTCATTGGATCTATGTCCGGTATTCAATATATAATTGAGAATTCATTTTCCTTATTCATATTCAAATCACAAAAACTCCCAATACAGTCCCGAACATCAAACTCCTCGGACAATCAACTTTTCATAATCATCAATGTCACAATTATATCAATATCGATTCAATATAGAGAAATCATGTTTAATCAAAACAATATGAACATAACGTGTTTCTCATTGAAGTCACATATCTAGGTTACTCACAGTACACTCCAATTAGTTATTGCCTCGATGAACCGGCAATGTCTGGATGGTGTCAGTCGATTTGTGCCTATAAATCAAGCAATACATACATGTACACATCACTACTTGATTAATCAAATAAATACTCAAATTTACACATGTATATATGTCGTGTTCAATGCATGCTCAATTGATCATTCCAGGTATGTAACCTTATTCACAAATCTTAATCATTTATACATCATGACTTATACTTCATTTAGTTTGCAATTAGGTTTATGCCTTAAGTAAACTTGGTCATTTTCCATTCATCATTCATAAATTCATCAAGCTTTTCCTAATATTATACATTCACACAATTTCTTCAATTCTTATTCAATCATACCTTATACACATTTCTCATGTTCTTAAGATCATGTGTGCATTAAAATAACTCATTCCTTTAACAAACCATAATTTTCTAGATTTGAACTCTACCACATCAAAACAATCCCTTCTTTAGGTTATGAGTTAATTAACTACATAAATTTATCAAGATATCTTCTGGTCAAACTCTTTCACAAAAGCAATTAGACATCAATAATGATTTTTTATTTTTTATTTTTTGACTAATTCTAGCTCCAAAGTCACTAAAAATCAAGAAATAATATAAGTTTCCTGCACAGGGGTCTGTCATAGGCAGTATTAGGAAAACAAGCATAACTCAAGCTCTGATCACTATTTTATCAAGACACTTTCATAGAGATCAAGCTAAGACCTATATCTACAACTTTTATTGTTTGAGTTTCTTCAAATTCATTCCCTAAAGATACGTCAAATAGATCTAAAGAGGAAGATGAAATTGAAACTAGAATTTTGACCTACAGCTCTAATTTTCCAGATTCAAGAACACTTCAATAACATCTATCTTTACCATGAATCCACCTTCATTTATACATCAAATCTCAACCTAAATCATCCATTTAATATTCTATGACCTACTTTTTTCATAAATGCAAAATATAACAGAAAAGTACCCAAGTTCATGCAAAAATTTCCAACACAATCAATCATTAACATCATTTACAATTCATCCTAATTCATCATCATCAATTCTCTATTATAACATGCCATAAACACTAATCTTTTACTTGTTTAATTCTAATACCATCTCAAAAATCACTCTAGATCAATACTCCAAACATGCAGAATCATCATACGTTCAAGGTAGAACTTGGATGGATTTCGGCTAGGTTCAATGAACAACAACAATATGATCTTTTACTTAATTTTGTGATGGTAAAACATGGATTATTTGTGTAGCAGTTGTACATGATCATAAACAAACACAGGAAGGTGAAAGAAAGAGAGTTTCAGTGGTGTGTGAGAAGAAGGAAGAATAGAAATGACTGTAGCTGGAGTTGCTCCTGTTGAAACTTACACCTAAGGTGCTAGGTGTGATCCAATTAATTTGCCATATGTCTGAAGCCATGTCCACCATTTATCACGTAAATATGCTGCGATATGTCACCAATAAAGCTAGGTCATATTTCATGTAATCACAGCTAACAATTGTCATCAAATTACTAGTCCATTTGTCACACAATGATCAATGCCAAATGTCACTCAATTGTAGGCTTAATCATCCTAATTTTCATGTATCAATTTTTCTTACCACTTAGCATTTTTCTAGACCAAATGTACATTTAATTCCTCAATTTTCAAATTATATCAATTAATTCCAAATTCACTACTTATGATCAATCAAACCAAAATTCAAGGCTTAAACGTTTCGCAATTCACATCATGAACGTTTTAATCTTTTCATACGCCGGAATGAGTCAATTGAGTATATATGCATTCCTTGCAATGTGTACAAAATCATAATTAGTGTGTGTATGCTATTAATATGTATATGAATGAAATGCAATTCATGAATTCCCAATGACAACTAAAGCTCTAACCTTCAATATAGAGAACGGGTTATTACAATCAATGCATTTATCAAGCACTTAAACCATTTTCGAGGTGCCTATTGCAATCCATAAATAGATTTTTGTAATTTACAAACGTAGTTTGGATATGTAGGATGAACATACCCTTGCAATTGTTGCATAAAAACATTCTTGTTAAGTGAACCATGTGAAAGGGTGTTAGAAACATTCAATTGTCGAATCTCCCAATTATTAGGTAATGCATATGATAATAAACGATGGATTATGTTAGGTTTAATAACTGGACTAAAAGTGTTCGTGTAATCCACAACTGGTCATTGATTGAGTCTGATTACCACTGAACGCAACTTATATTGATCAATGGTACCATCTAACTTTCGTTTGATGTGATATACCCTTTTACATCTAATTATATTATCAACTTAAGAAGGAGGTACTAAAACCCAAGCTTTGTTGCGAATCATCGCGTTATAATCTTTTGTCATTGCTTATCTCCAGTTTTCAAATTTACTAGCTTGTTTATAAGTTGATGGTTCAATTTCAAAAGAGGTAAAATTTTGAAGAGGCTTAAGAGTACCAGTTTTAGATCTGGTAACCATAGGATGTCAACTAGGTAGTGCGATAGTATCATAATTATAATGAGTTAAGTCAATAATTAAAGGCAATTCAGATGATGTTATAGAAGAGTTATTTGGTGATGTATATGACATATGTAATGAATTATCAACGATGGGGATTGTGCTAGGACTAGGTAACGTAGATGGATGGTTTATGGGTGGTGTGGGTGTGGTGGTTGAGAAAATGAAAAGGGACATCAATAGTGGGTATGGCATGGGGTTGAGATGACGTTGATTTATGGTGTGTGGGTAGGGTAGATGATGTTGTCCTTATAGTAAAATGTGTGGAATTAGTTAAGGTAATTGCATTAGGGAAGGACTAGGATAACTGTGGTGAGGTAGAAGTATAAGTGAATCATGATGGTAAAAAAATAGTGGCTGGTGAGGAATCTTAAACACCAGAACTCGTCATGGAAGATTTGGAAAAAGGAAACTCTTGTTCATCGAAAAAAACATGATGTAAGATAATAAACTTTTTAGATTTAAGATAAAGACTATAGAAACCTTTATGAAGCTTGTTATATCCAATAAAAACACACTATTTAGAATGAGATGCTAATTTATATGGAGTACAAGGTCATAACCAAGTATAATACAAGCATCAAAAAACTTGCAAATTATTATAATCAGGACTTTGTTGAAAAAGAATTTGATACATATTAGAATGAGAAAGAATAGGTGTAGGCAATAATTTATTATGTAAATTGCAGTATCAAAAGCATAAGTCCAATAATCTGTGGGAATGGAGGAATGTTGAAGTAAAGCTAAACCAGTCTTTATAATATATCGGTGTTTTCTATTTGCAAATTTATTTTGTTTTGTAGTTTTAGGACATGAGCTACGTTAAGTTATTCCATTTTCAAGTAAATATGACTACAAGGTTTGATATTCCCCTCTCCAATAAGCTTAAAAGATTTTTATTTGTCGATCAAAAAAATTTTCAACAATATGACGAAACTTGATAAAAATGCTAAGCACTTCAGATTTATACTTAATAAAATAAATCCAACAATATTTAGAATAATGATCATAAAATAGTACATAATATTGGTTACCATCCACGAAAGGAAGAGGAGATGGATCCCAAAGATTAGAACAAATCAAATCAAGTGGACCATTAGCTTTCAAATGGGAGACCGAAAAAGGTAACTTATGAACCTTACTGACACTACAAGTATGACAAATACTCAATTTATTAGGAGAATAAAAGGAATTTTATGTTGCTAAAGAGCTTGCCGAACTGTTTGATAATTTGCATGTCCCAAACGTGAATACCGCTACCCTAGAGTGCAAGTCATTGTGGTGACTAGACTACGAGGCTATCGAATGGGTTCTAAGAGCATAAACCATTATCATTCTAGCCTAAATGATGGAGCTCCTTCGCATGGACATCCTTAATCATGAAACAATGGGGAAAGAATTCAATATAAACGTTATTGACATTAGTAAAAGCATAAACAAATAATAAATTCTTACAAGAAGAAGGAACGCATAACACATTATGAAGCTGAAAAGAATTATCTAAAGATTGACCAAAAGATGAACCAACATGAGAGATATAAAGGAATTTACCATTGCCAATTTTGACTGCTTCAGGACCATGATACTCATTATGAATGGTAAGATTTTCTAAATCAAGAGTAAGATTGTAAGTTGCTCCAGTATCTAGGATCCAAGATTGAGGTTGCCAAAGTAGAAGTAGGTTTGACTTGGTTTAAATTCTATTGTCGTGGATTGATATCTTTATAATTTGTTGAAGGACATTGCTTATAGATATGACCAAACCCATTACAATTATGACACTGAATATTATCCACCGAATTGCCAATTTTGTAAGAATTGTGAGGAAGTTCATGTGGAGTTTGTAAATTTCCACCAGAAAAGGGACCAACATTGGAATGTCCTCTACCACACGTTATCGCTTGATTTCTTCCTTTACCACGAGATGAATACCCTTTGACAGTTGAATTCACATAGTGATGAGCTATAGGTTGTAAAAGTGGCTTTGCATTTATTTCAGCAACAAGATTCTCCTCTTCACTAAGCAATAATCTATATAAGTCATCAAAAGAAATAACGTTTAAACGATTTTCAGGAGACCGAACAAAGGGTCTACACGCTAGACCCAATCCATTAATAATAACCTGAACCAAATCATCCTCCATGACAAAACTGTTAAGTTCTGCCAACTGATCAAACATTCCTTTTGCTCATTGAGTATATTGAGCAATAGATTCATTATGTCCCTTTGTTAGCTTAAAAAATTTTACTTTAATGGTCAGTACTTGTTCCATAGAACCCAAAGCATAAGTATTGGCTAATTTTTTCCATGCCAGATAGGAGCTAGAAGCACCAATAACTTGAGGAATAAAGCTCTTACTGATAGAGCCAATGACCTAGCTCAGAACTAATTGATCTTTTTAATACCAATCAGTATAAGCTAGATTTGATTGATTATTAATTTGTTAAGGTGATGTCGTATAGGTACCATCAACATATTTTGCTACATCATAACTATGTAAAAGAGGTCTATCAAGAAACAGTCTCTGTATCTCCATCGAAGATGCGGGCATGACTGCGTACATCTTACCCTCCCCATACCCTGCTTAGGCGGGAATTTGGGTATGTTTGGTTTGGTATAACTATGTAAATGAGGTAGCAGTTGTGCCTTCCAAACAAGATAATTGGCATAATTTAATTTGATAAACAACTAATGTCTGATGTTTGGAAGAGCAGAAATATGAGAAGTAATTGATGAAGAAAAAGAAGAAGAAGGTATAAGAGTTCCCTCGGTAGACATTGTAGCTTCTTAGGTCGTTAGACCATAAAAGTTCTAATACCATATAAAAGATATTTAGAAAGGCAAATACACTTCATTCACATTGAGCGTAAGATCAAAGTTGCGAATACTATACCAAACTTGGTACTGAATTGGGTTCTAATACGGTACTGTACTGATACTGATCAATATCGGGTACCATTTCGGGTAACTTTTTAAATTTATGAAAAAAAATCTCTGAAATTTTTTAAAATTTGCAAAATAGTCCATTAGTATATTGTACAATTGTACTGTATACTTTATAAGTTTATATCAACCATATTTCCAAAAATCATAATAATAAATAATAATCATAATTAATATGAAATAATAATACTTTTTAAATATTTCACGTATAAATAATAACCACAATTAATATGAAAAAAGTTAATCATCATAATACAAATATAAAATTAAGAATAATACAAAGAATTTAAAATATTGCAATAATACAATTTCATCATTTTAATAAATAATAATTACGTCCAAAGATCCAATAAAAAGAACAATAAATATTCTTAACTATTACAATTTACGAAAAGAATTCATGACGAGGAAACAATCAAGTAGAAGTTAAACCTGAAACAAAAACATTTACAATTACATTACATATATAGAATTTAACATAAACATAAAATATAAGTAAAATTAAAAGAAGAAGAAAAAAACTTGGAATGAAATTCAATCGTCAACAGGAGGATACCCGCTATAACTGCACTGATCTCATTTATCATTTGGTACAAAATCCTCATCATTGAGAGAAGCTTCATCTTCATTATCATTCAAATTTAATACACCAAATGATATGTCAATGCTTTCCTATCCAAGATTATCTTCCAAGTCATTGACATATACCAAATTCGGTTCTTCAGAAACTCAATCCACTAAAAGATCAATATTATCAATGAAAATTGGATCAGTTAAACTACTTGTACTATTAAGACTCCTAGTAAATAATAAAATTAAATTATTCGAAAATTATAAGAAATTATATTGAAATTAATAATGATAATAACATACCTTTCTTGAAGCTTTAAATTGTAACGTACAAAAACCAAGTCATTTAACCTTTTATGCTCCAATCTATTCCTTTTTTTGGAGTGGATAAATTCAAATATGCTCCAGTTTCATTCACAGCCTGTTGCACTCACACATTGACTTAAAATCCAAATTGCAAACCTGTTCAATTCTGGAACATCATTTTCGAATTGATCCCACCAAGAAACTATAAGTTATAAGATAATAAAAGTAGTGTTATAAGCAAAAAAAGTGATAATTAATTTTCAACAAATCAGAAAAAGGAAATAACTAATACCTATAGAAAGTTTTCCTCTTTGTCGAATAGCAATCGACATTCCAAAATGGCAAAATCCCCGTAAGACAACTTATAAAGCTCCATTTGTGAGCTTAAGAGATCTTGCATCGCGTCAATGTTAACAATTATTGTAAAGTTAAAAGCATTCCTCTATTAACTTCAGCTTGCTTACTAAGATCCATTCTAAAATAAACACTAGGATTCAAAAATGTCCCAGCTGTAAACAACGGAGAAGCAAGTTGTCTTTTCCTTCTCTCATTAATGATTGAAAGATATGGTGTGTACAAAGAAATCATATGTTTCATATTGGCCTTGATTGCTTCATTCGCTTTCTCCATGACATCAAAAATATAACCCATCGTTGGCTTTTTTTCACTATCAACCAAACGAAGTACCCTCACCAAAGGCTCACAAACTCGGATAACAAATTGACATTGAGACCAAAATGCTCTATCTTTCAGTATAATATTACAAAGCTCTACTCCAGCATTAGACTTAGCATGTTGAGATGCAATCTACTTATCACTTGTAAACATTTGTCTTAACTTTTTCTTCATTGAAATAAAAGACAGAAGTGATAATAAATTTGTTGCAAATCTTGTCACAACAGGATGACACAATTCCTAACATTGGTAAATTCCTTTCTCATCAAATTCAATACCTGTGCAAGATTATAAATGAACTTTGTCACCTTTTTAGCTTTCTACATAGTGTCATCAATAATATGAAAATACTTAGGATCTCCTATATTCTCTAACATTAAGTCAATGTAATGTGCAACACAAAGAGTCCAAACAAATAATTATACATATTCTGCAACATTTTTCCTGCCGCTTTATAAGCGAAATCATTGTCAGTAATAAATTGAACAAAGTTTTCTAACCATACTTCATTCACAACTTCATCAAATATCGCAAACAAAGTCTCAGTATTTCTAATAAGGTCAAATGCATTAATAGATTTCAAAAACATAGAGTCATTTGTAGAATAAAGCAAAAAATTAATAATAGGTTCTTGTCTCCTATTTATCCAACCATTACATATGATTAAATATCCGTAAGTACCCCAATTCATTCTTCTTTCTGCCAAATAACTTCTAATTTTAGAAACAGAACAACTCAAAAGTTTACCTCTTAAGTCATCAATCGAAGGACATTTGTATTCTGGACCATAGGAGGCTATTGCATCCATCATAGGTTGATAATAATAAGACTGAGAAGCATTAAATGACAGTCATGTATCATACCACCATCTAGCTACTATTGTATTGACATTGTGAGTCGCGTCCCTTGATTGCATTGCACTACGAATTGAAGGTTGGGCTCTAGGAGTTGTTCGTGGTGCAAAGAAACTAGTCACCTGCCTTCTTCTCTTCCTCACATCAAGTTTAGGTACTTCTTCTTGAGCCTGAGATGGAACACTACCAGTACCACTACCACCATTACCACAACCACCTTTAACATTTCCATAATCATCACAGAAATTAGAAAACGAACTTCTATTACCAATTTCAAAATTCAGCCTTTCCTTTTTATCTCTCTCATTTTGATATTCATCAAGCGATATTTTCATCTATCACTTCACATCATGGGTTACTTTTTTACAGGGTTCTATATCTCCTTTAACTCATGCTAAATGTTTCTTTAATCGAATGATTCCTCTGCCTTTCAAATGCTTGCTACAAAACAACAAAATAGTATGGTTCCTCATACTAAGAATCAATACAACATGGGCCCAAGCTAGATCATTGTATCTTCCTGAAGTGGGTTGATCAGGAGTACTTGAACTTTCTTCCATTTATCTGTAAAAAAAAATGAATGCATATATCAAAATATATAACATACAATTTCATTACACAATATGCATATCCATCTTATATAATATAACTCATTTTGTATTATTACATTACACACAATTCAATTTCATGGAATACAATTCACTATAAGTCAAAAACTAACAATTTAATTATTTAACATATATAATTACACAAAACATATATAAACACTTCTTATTTACAAGAATCATAAAACATACATAAACAATTTTCATTTCTAATAATCACAAAACATTTATAAAACAATTTCCATTTCCAATAATCACAAAATATTCATAAAACAATTTCCATTTCCAATAATTTCCATTTCTAATAATCACAAAAAATTCATAAAACAATGGAACATTCATAAAATAATTTCCATTTCTAACAATTTTCAACAATTTCTATTTCCAATAATCAAAAACAACAATTTTCAACAATTTCCATTTCTAACAATTTTCAATAATTTTCATTTCCAATAATCACAAAACATTCATTAAAAAATTTCCATTTCCAATAATCACAAAACATTCATAAAACAATTTCCATTTCCAACAATTTCTATTTCTAATAATCACAAAACTTTCATAAAATAATTTCCATTTCCCACAATTTTCAACAATTTCCATTTCCAATAATCACAAAACATTCATAAAACAATTTCCATTTCTAATAATCCCAAAACATTTATAAAACAATTTCTATTTCCAATAATCATAAAACAATTTCCATTTCTAATAATCATAAAACATTCATAAAAAAATTTTCATTTCTAATAATCAAAAAACATTCAGAAAATAATTTCCATTTCCAGCAATTTTCAATAATTTTCATTTCTAATAATCACAAAACAACAATTTTCATTTCTAATAATCACAAAACATTCATAAAACAATTTCCATTTCCAACAACTATAAAACATACATAAATAATTTCAAACAATTTCAATTCAAAGTTTCAAACATGAGGACCAACTTGAAGGATATGATATGATTTATGTAATTGCCAAATAATGAATGACATATCTTATACAGTTGTTCATACACATCTATTCATAACATGATGATCAAGTTGAAGCCTTGAAGGATATATTCATAACATAAGGATCAAGTTCAAGGATATAACCTCTTTGGAAATGTTTTTTTTCTTAATTAAAGCTTTAAATCTTCTTTTCATTTATAACAAACCATAATATTATATACACCATTCTATATTTTGTTCTTAAATATATAAGTTCTTTTACAATTTTTAATTGACATTAATAAGTCTAAGTATAAATGATTAGAACCTACAACATGTTCACAATTTGAAAAAAAAGTTCTTTTTGGGATACATTTATTACATCACTACTTTCAATTATTATCTATTATAAATATTTATGATACCACACACATATATATTACCAAACAATTCAAGTTCAAAATATTTTATACTCAATTAATTATTTACCCAAAACTAATACCCAAATAGGTATCAGTAACTACAACCGAATTATTATTAATTTACAATTACATAATTTTATACTCAACTAATTATTTATCTAAAGTCAATATCCAAATACTAAAAATGAAATATCATTTCATAAATATTAAGAATGTGTCAATTAATGATTTAAGTCTTTGCAATTTTACAACTTTAATATTGTCGGTTTAAAATTTTAATTTCAGTTGTTTCAACTTTCAAGTTTCAACTTACAAACTTTCAATTGAATAAATTCAATTCATCAACATTATCACATATTCACATGAGGCTGTGCATTTCATTCATCTAAAAACTTATCATAAATTTCTCTTAATTGGATAAAATTAAATCGATCTTTATTTTATAACCAAACTAGAAATCAACCAAACAATAATTCAACTCCAATATCCAATCCAACCCGCGCAACTAACAAAACCAAGACAACACTGTGAGTGATTCATTCAATTCAACTCCAATATTCAAATCACAAATGACAAAACTATGATCATTTAACTCCAATATCCAACCTAGATACACGCAAATCACAAATCGCAAATCATAAAACCAAGTCCCAACCAATTCACAAATCCAAGATCCAATCGATCACAAACAAAAATGTAATTAAGCAGTAAAAACTTTGAAAACTCAAAAAACACACCCAAAAACAATTCATTAGCTTCGGGTTTTGGGTTGGGTGACGGGTCACAGGCGTCAAGTGTAGAGCAACGGCCTCCTCTCCTCCTTCAAACGTTCAGCGGTGACGACATGGTGCGGTGGACCTCGTGGAGAGGGTTGAAGATGGTGGCATCTTCAGGGGACGCGAAGGGAGGAACCGAGGGAGGATCTCTATCTTCTGATGCTAGCATTGATCGGGGAGGATGAGAGAAGGAGTAGTACCATGCCACTACTAGAGAGGGACTAGTATTTTCGAAGATGAAGAGGAGAATGGCGACGATGGTGAGTGAAAAAGTGAGAGTCGGTGAGAGGGAGAGAAAAAATGAGAAGGTAGAAGAAGATTCAAAAGGCTGGAGGCTGTGCGACGGTAGTGATTGGTGAGTGAAGAAGTGAGAGTTGGTGAGAGAGAGAGAGAGAAAAATGGAGAAGGAAGGTAGAAGAACTGAAGAAGGTTCGGAAGGCTAGAGGGGTAGGTGTGGGATTCAAAGATGAGGGGGGCGTCAATTAGTTTTTTAGGGTTAATTTCAAAAAATTGCAAAACAGTCCTTAGCTTTTCCAAAATTTATGGTACCAGCCGGCATGTGTCCGGTATTTTGGATAACGGCCAGTACCAACTAGCACGGAACGAAAAATATCGATATTTTTCACTAGTAAGAAAAGAACAAATACCTTTCCATTTTTCATCCGGTACGGTACATTGTAACATCCCCTCACCTATGGGAAGGGTAATTTGGAACGGGTTAGGAGTGTTAAATAGTGCATTGACATATCCATACATTCATTTATGCACATGAATAGTGAACTGTGGTTTCTGCACATGAAAAATGTTTGTACATGCATTCATGACATTTTCCCAGTATTATTGTGAATAAATGGGATTTTTGAAAAATAGGATTAAGTGTGTAAAAAAATTAAATTGGAGAGGATCAATGGGGTTTTGAGATTTTTAGAGAATTTTAGAAATTTTCTGGGAATTTTTCGGAGTCGTTTCCGGACCCGAAAAATTATCAAGTGATCGAATAGGGGTCTACCGGTAGTAAAATTGACTGTCCAATGGCACTGGAAACCTAGACATGGGGAATTAAGAATTTTTGAATTGAGCCATTGGAATTTTGGAGAGAAATTGGAATTGAATTGGGAAGAAATTTAGT
>JAOQMS010000004.1:4185423-4196754 GCA_027563885.1 Erythroxylum longipes | reverse complement strand
ACGCCACCCTCGCGGGGCATGGATTCGGATATCACCATCGATATCGGGTTCGGGTCCAGCGGGAGTGGGGTGTTACATACATACCGACCACTACTAGCCGGTACGGAACGGTATTCGTTCCTCTGCATAAGATACATATATAGAGTTTACAAAACTATAGGATAAGCCTAGGTAATATTTATCTAAACTATAGGATCAATCTGAATAATGTCTATCTTATAGGATAAGTATCAATTTCAATATGTAACAAAACAAATAATAATGGTTAAAATAGATATGGATTCTAGTTATCCTTATTAGGAAGAACCCAAGTTTACAATATAATTGTTATAATGTAAGTATCAATTAAATTAGGTACCAATAATCATCTTATGTGGTAATCACAGGTTCCATACCTATCTCTGAGTCTGGGAGTGGTCTATCATTTAGAGAAGAATGGTGGTGAACCTGAGGCCTTGTTTAAATAAGAGACTGTGAATCCAACTTATGCCTTATGGTTAAAAAATGACAATTTTCTCATTCATTGTTATGGAAAAATGAATCATATTGCACTTGATTGTTGGTATAGATTTGACTATTCTTATCAATCCACAAGCCTTAAAAGTGCTCACTATAAATAACAACACCTTTCTTTTTGCATAAATTCAGGAGTAATAACACACATAACCAACAATATAGGTATGTTTTCTCACTTAAAACTAGATAAAGAGAATGATGTTGTCTTTATCAGCAATGAAAGCAAGCTTGACATAAAATATATAGGAAATACATATATTAAAAATTTGAATGTAGAGGATATCTTAGTGCACCTAATTGAAAATTAATTTCTGTAATTAAAATTACTACTAATAACTCTTATACTGTTAAATTCACATCATTTGATTTTTTTATTAAGGATCAAAATGGGAGAATAATAAAGAAGGGGAATAAATAAGGATAACTCTATACTTTGGATTCAAATTTTCATGAGGCTTTATCAGCAATAAAAGAGAGCAACTAGTTTTCTTTGTGGCACCAACGCCTTGAACACCCAATTGTAAAGACTTTATTTTTTAAAAGGAAAGGAAGTTATTAATGTCACTAATTGGCAAACTAAATCATCCATTTTTGTTAGTTGCCAATCAGGAAAGAATTGTAAACAACCTTTCGACTTAAATAATAACATTTCAAATTTTCATTTACACAAGGTTCTCTGTGATCCTTGAGAACCTGTTCCTGTTGTTTCAAATCAAGATTTTCAATTTTATGTCATCCTTACATATGTATCTTCAAGATTGACCTAGTTGTACCTTTTAAAGAAAAATTCATATTTGTATTCTATATTTCTTAAGTTTCAAAACTTGCATATATTCAGTTTGATAGGAAAATTAAAATTTTTAGTGTGATGTAGGTAGAGAGTTTAAATCTTTTAAATTCTATAATAGTATTGAAGATAATGGAATTAAACTGTAAATTTTGTGTCATGGAATGGAAGAATAAAATGGTATGGCCAAAAGAAGCAATGATGCTTCATTAAGGTTATGTTTGGTTGGACGTAAGGTTTTCTCATGGAATGTAATGAAATGTAAAAGAATGGAATGATTTATAATGAAATGGAATATAAATAGATGTAATATTAGAAAATTGTTGTTTAGGAAGGATGGAAAAGTTCATAATGTAATATAGTGAAATGTTGTTTGGAAGATAGATGAAATGGAACCTTTGATAGAATAGTTTTATTGTATTGTCTTGCTGCTTGTTATTAGAGTTGAGGTATAATTGGTATTATAAAAAATTATTGAGGGTATATTAGGTAGTATATATTTATCATTTTACATTTCATACTAAACCTCTCAAATCAAAGATAACTCATTTTTACTGTTTAAGATGAAATAGGATGTAACGTAAAACCCTCCCCTTCCATCATATTTCATTAAACGATGGAATAATATTACATTCTATTCTATTCCATTACTAACCACCCTAACAAATATAGCCTAAAATAGGTTTAACGATATTATTTCATACTAGGCTGCCTTTTTTTATGGACTAAAGCTTGCAGCTATTTACTTAATTAACAGGATGTCGTCTTCAGTGCTTTGTAATAAATCTGCTTATACAAATATATACCACAAGGAACCATATTGTAAAAGCTTACGAGTGATAAAATGTTTATGCTTCCCTTCTCTAGCCTCAAATAAGAAAAGTTTAAATATTAAGACTGCTACAACAAAAAAAAATGTATTTTTTTAACATTCTGTTTATTTTGCATAATGGCTTTTAAGTAGGCAACAGTAAAATTGAAATATGAAAGTGATATAAAGAATAATGAAACAAATGCAGAGAATGGAACTTAACTCTTAAAGACTAGGTAAATACAACTGAAAGATCAAAAAAGTGTTTAAGATTATAGACTTGATCCATCTAACTAAGTGACAACTAGAAATTATCGATGACAAGTGTCCTTAATTTCTAACACTCTCCTTTAAACTAATGTTTAAAATATTAGTTTAGTAATGCTTGATTGAAAAACACTCTCCCATGCACAAAATATTTTATAATGTAGACGCCAAGTAATTTTTTGAGCTTCTGAAATGCAACAAATTTGAGGGGCTTTGTAAACAAGTAAGTAAGTTGATCATCATATCTCCTGTAAATGATTTCAACCATTCTTTCTTTTGTGAGGTCGCGTAAAAAGTGGTATCTGACATTAATATGTTTGCTCCTTCCATGCAAAAGTAAATTCTTAGACAGCTGAATGGTTGAATTATTATTATAATAAATTGTATTAGAACTTTCTTGATTAAACTGAAGTTCTTCAAGAATGTTCCTTAACCAAATTGCTTGAGAGGCACATATTACTACCGCTACAAATTCTGCTTTGATTGTTGAAAGAGTGACAATAGATTGCTTCTTTAATAACCATGAGATAGCTCCTGATCCCAATATAAACACATACCCAGAAGTGCTCTTCTTATCATTTTAATCGCCCGCATAATCACTATCTGTAAATCCTATCAAATATGATTTTTCTCCTTTCTTGTAAAAGATTCCATAATCGACAGTTCCTTACAATTATTGCAAAATTCGTTTCGCCGCTGTAAGATGCATCTCTATTGGATTTTCCGTGAATCTACTGATGAGACTTACAACGAGCATGATATCTAGTCTTGTGGCTATCAAATATATCAAGCTTCCTATAATCTGTTTATAAAGAGTGTTGTCAACTTTCCATCCTTCAAGAATTTTCACAAGCTTGATACTTGTGTCTGCTGCTGTGTTGACAGGATTACAATCCTTCATTTTAAATATGTCTAAAATCTCTTCCACAGACTTTTTTTTAGAAACAAAAATTCCAGCAGTAGATTGAATAACCTCTAAACCAAGAAAATAATGCATTAATCCAAGATTTGACATATTAAATTCAACCATTATAGACTCTTTAAACTGAAAACTGATCAAACACCACCTAATTATTTCCACTATAAATTAAATCATCCATATATAAATACACCACAAGGATCTTTCCACCGTCATTTTGTTTCACAAAAATTGTATGTTCATAAGGGCATTTAAAAAATCCTTCCTTTAAAAAATAGGCCGCTATGTGACTATACCAAGCCCTACTCCTTTAAGTCTCCATGTAAGAAAACTGATTTGACATATAATTGGAAGATAGGCCATGAGTTTTATGCTGCCAGTGCAATAACTAATCCAGTTGTAACATGCTGAGCAACAGGAGTGAATACTTCTTTGTAATCAATCCCGAACTCTTGCTTGAAGCCTTTAGCTACCAAACGTGCTTTGTATTTATCAACTTCACCATTTTCCTTCAGCTTTGTCTTGTAAATCCATTTAACACCAACGATTTTCTGCCCCATTGGAAGTTCAGTTAACTCCCAAGTGTCGTTTTGTTCAATGGATGCAATCTCTTGATCCATCGCCTTCCTTCATTTAGAATGTTTGACAGGTTCATCAAAGGTGATGGGATCGCAATCTGAAACAAAGCAAAATAGTGAGTGGAATTCATTGAGGTCAATCCCTACCACTTCGTAATCACTCATCCATTTTGGTTGTCTTCTAATTCTTTGTGCCTTTAGTTCAGTTGTTGTTGTAGGGAAATTTGGGATAGTCACTAGTTGATTTTGAGTTATAGTGGACTGTTACACGTTCTCCTCAAGTTGTTGCCTTGATTTTGTTTCTTCCTCATCAAAATCTACAGGAACAAATGGATGAGCTCCGCCTTCCTCCCAGTTACAAAAGCTCTCTTCATCAAAAACCACATCTCGACTAACAAAAATTTGCTTTGTGATCAGATTATAAAGCTTGTAAGCTTTAAAGTGATCACTAACACCAAGAAAGATGCACTTTTCACCCTTGTCATCTAACTTTTTCTTTTTTCATCAGGGACATGTGCATAAACCACACATCCAAAGATTTGAAAGTGATCCACTATTAGTTGACGACCATTCCATGCCTCTTTTGATGTTATGTTTTGAACAGCTACAGTTGGGCTTTTATTCAAGATGTGGATACTCCAATTGACAGCTTCTGGACAAAAATTCTTTGGTATTTTGATCATCACCAACAAGCTTCGCACTATATTCATGATCGTACGATTCTTCCTTTCATACACACCATTTTTTGTGGCGTGTAAGCTTCTGTTAATTGCCTTTCAATGCTATGAGTGTCGCAAAATCTTTCAAATTAACTTAATGTATACTCCCCTCTACGACTTGTGTGCAAAACTTGTATGGGATAGCCCGCTTCTTTTTCAACAACTACTTTAAAGCTTTTGAAAGCTTGTAATGCTTCAGACTTCTCCTGTAAGAGGTAAACCTAGGTTTTTCGACTTAGATCATCAATAAAGGGCAAATGATATCTTTTATCTCCATTGGAAGAAGGATTGATTGGCCCACATATGTCAGAGTGTACAAGCTCCAATAACTTTATTGCTCTTTATGATTTTCCCTTAAGAAATGGATCTCGATGTTGCTTGATAACAAGACATTCTTTGCAAATCTTAGAAGGGATTGTAAATCTTGGAAGACCAGCAACCATATCCTTCTGTTGAAGTGTCCTTAGGCCACCATAATTAAGATGACCATAACAATAATGCCAAAGCTAGACATCATCCTACAATTTTGTTGTAAAATAGGATTGGTCAATGTCATAGAGATACTGTGGAAACATCCTATTTGCAGTCATTGAAACTTAAGCAATTAAGCCCACTGTTTCATCATGAATATGACGTACTCAATCTTTGATCAATATTTCATAACCCTTTTCTTGTAGTTTCCCAATACTTAACAATTGGTCTTCAATTATGGAAAATACAAGACATTAGAAATTGCTTGTGTGGTATCATTTTTGGTGTGAATGATTACCTACCCTTTTCCCATAACTGAGACCTTGGAATTGTCTCCAAATTTCACAATATCTCGAAATGATTCATCTAGCTTGGAGAAAAGGGACTTGTCACTACACATGTGATTGCTACATCTTGTATCTAGATACCATAGGTTCTTCTTGGTTTCTTCCTCATCATGACAAACCATTAATAAAGATATCTCCTCTCAATTTCTATAAAATTGGATTTTCCTCCATTGTTGTTGGACAAATTAGTTCGACATTTAGATTTGTAACATCCATACCTATGGCATTGGTAACATTCCACATTCGGCTTGTCTGGTATCTTTTTGATTATTGATTTGTGGCCTCCACGCCCTCTTCCTCTTCCTCTTCTTCTTCCTCTTCCTCTTCTTTGAAATGTGTAAGTTTCATCACCCTGGGATTGAGAGTTCTTCCTTCATTGTCACCTCGACCTCTGCCATTGCCTCGACCTTCGGCTTTTGAAGTTAAAAGATGATTATTGGATGATGCTTGTAATGCTTGATCCTCTTTGTCATATTGTTGTTTCATTTTCTGCTTATGAACTATTAGAGAACCTTGCTATTTGTCAATTGAAAGGAGGTCCAGATCCTTGGATTCTTTAATTGAACAAACCGCATAATTGAATTTAGGTGTCATTGAATGAAAAAAAATTTCAACTACGGTCACATCCTCCATCCTCTCACCATAAACTCACATATTGTGGACTATTGACATCGTTCTTGAGAAAAAAATCAGAGACTGATTCTCCAAATTTCATTCGAAGTAATTCAAACTCTTGTTGAAGTGCTTAAAGTAGTTGCCTCTTTGCCCTTGTTGATCTTTGAAACTTTCTTTTCATAGAATTCCAAATTTGCTTTGAAGTATCCTTGGAAAGAATGGTTTCCAAGATTGAACCAATTGCTTGGAAAAGATAATTCTTCGCCTTTAAATCCTTTATTTGTAGTTCGCACATTTTGATTTTTGCCCATCTATCAATATTGTGTCTGTTGCTAGTTCAATAATCCTGTCAGAGATAACCTGTCAATATTCCTTAGATCTGAGAAAATTTTCCATTGACATGCTCCAATGGTCATAATGACCATCAAAACAAGGATTTGTTGTTTGAATGAAAGCTTCTATTGACATCGCTATTGCAATGTAGTTGTGTTATTATTGCTCACACACTGCTCTCTTGCTCTCTTAAGATACTATTGTAGCACACTCACTTTTGACCAGTTGTGGCTCTGATACCATTGATACAACAAAAGAAAATGTATTTTGTGAACATTCTGTTTATTTTGCATAATGGCCTTTAAGTAGGCAATGGTATAACTGAAATACGAAAGTGATGTAGAGAATAATGAAACAAATGCAGAGAGTGGAACTTAACTCCTAAAGACTAGGTGAATACAACTAAAAGATCAAAAACGTGTTTAAGATTATAGACTTGGTCCATATAACTAAGTGATAGCTGGAAATTATGTTCTTCATTTCTAACAAAGACATCTTGTCTTTGACAAGGGAAAATTTCTTTATAAATAAGCTTTGCATGAATGAACTCCTATACCTTTACAACTTGTTGAATTTCCAACCTTTAATAAATGGTTAAATGCTACAACAAACATAAATTACAATCATAAATTTAATAATCTACTATCAACATAGACACCAGTTTTGATGAAAGCACTAGTTAATCACATAAAGATCATGACAGACTAGCTCCAATATTTGATATTGAAGCATTTTTTGATATTGAAACACCACAAGAAAATAATGATGAATCAATTAACAATCAAAACTATCCAAATCCTCCAATCAATATCCAAACGACTACAGAAGAAGCACAATTTGTTACAATAGAACAAATAAAGGTACAAAAAGTCACGGCTAGTCACATCGTCACTACTAATATTAATGATAATATCGATGATACTCCATGCAATAGATAACCTCAAAAGCATCTTCTAGACTATGAGTCTTATTTATCACATTCCATCTTACTTGTGAACCTTGAAGTCATCATATTGCTCTAAAGGATCCTTAATGGATGGCAGCCATAGAAGAAAAATTGAAGGCTCATCAATCAATATTGTTATATCAAATGGATTTTTCATATTAAAAAACTAGAAGATGGTTTTTTTGAACGATTCAAAGTTCACGTTTTAGCTTGTGGCTTTACTCAAGTTTCAGGCCTAAATTTTGAGGAAACTTATAGTCTAGTGATTAGCCACATCATTATTTGTTTGTTCATTTCCCTTTCCACAATTATAAACTAGTCCATAAGACAATTTCATCTGAAAAACACGTTTTTACATGACAAACTCGAGGAAATAATATACATAGAGTGATCCCCATGATTTATAGACCACCAACACAAACTTGATTGCATTTGTCTTCTTCGTAAATCACTTTACCAACTAAAATAAGCCCATGGGGCCTAGTTTGATCATTTATCTCAATATACTTATAGTGAAGCAAACTCTTCTTTGTTTCGTTACTATCAAAATATAATTATAACATTACTTTTTCTATATATTGATGACATATTACTAACAATAAACAATGATTTATTTATCTCTACCCTAATTCATGAATTGAGTTTAGAGTTTTCCTTAAAAGATCTTGAATCTTTATGCTTCTTTTTAGATAATGAAATTAAGTGCATCAATGAAGGAGTTGTTATATCGCAAAGCAAGTCCGTTAAGCATTTGCTTTATTAAGTTGGTATGGTTGATTGTACTCCCAATGCTAATCTTATAACTCTCAAAGAAAAATGCCTTACTTTAGAAGAAAAACTTATAAATATAACAAATTATAGAAGTATTGCGGGCACTCTTCAATATCTCATATTCAATTATTTAGGCATTCAATATGTAGTCAACAAAGTCTGCCAATTTTTAACATTCCAAGATAATCCTATCTCATGGAAGTCAAGCGAATTCTTCGCTACCTTAGAGGAATACAAGACTATGGCTTAAGATTTAGATCTTAAAGTCCTCTATCCTTATATACTTTTTCAAATGTTAATTGGACATATTGTCCTTTGACATGATGTAACACTAACAATTTTTGTGTGTTTTTAGGTGTAAATTATATTTCATAGTGTTCCAATAAATAACTTACTATTAATAAATCAAGTTTAGAAGCTGAATATAGATTGATAGCTTTCATTACTACTGAAATAACAAGGCTGACATTCTTACTTCAAGATATTGGCACTTCTTTATCTTATTATCCTTAATTTTTTTAATAATCTTTGTTCCCTTCTTATGACCATTAATCATATGTTTCATGCCAAAATCAAACATATATATTGCAATTGACAATCATTTTGTCCAAAAAAGATATAAGTATCTCAATGTACAATTTGTTCATCTTCACATCAAATAGCATATACGCTTACATAACCTTTCCTAAGATCTTCATTTCTTACTTTTCAATAAAACAAAAGATCGTCATTTCTTATGTCCCAGTAAGATGAGACTCTGTTTACATTCCATCTCCATCTGGAGTGGGAATAACGAGGAAACAAAGCAAATTAAAGACATATGCATGTTTTTCAAAGAAAAAACATATATGTTGAAACTATGAAGAATTGTCAAATTCATTTCAGTTTCAACAATTCATAATTAGAATTAAGATGTTAATGATTTATTACTGTTTGTTATCTTTCTACTTATAATCACTGCTCTCTTGTATATATATAATACGCTTGTATATGTTTTTCATTTTCAAGAAAAGAATAAAAACAACATTATAGAAGTTTTTCAGATTCATTTCTTTCCCTAAAGTGAGGCAGCTACATGTAGACAGCATAAAATGTGAGTGAGTGAGTAAAAATATTGTTGTGAAAATTGACCGGATTAGAGTAGGTTTGCAACTAAATAGGACTGAAATGAATAGTAATGAACACATAGATTTTACGTGAAAAACCCCCAAATCTCTCTTATTTTTGCACTGCCTTCTTTGCTCTCTTCATCTCTTGCCTATTTATAAGCAGGAGAAGTGTAGGATGGCTGGCCATTTGGCCAACCATCTTTGTTTTATTAGGTTGGTATGTACCGAATTATTGACAATTCTCCCACTTGAAGATTTGATTGATAATCAATCATATCTTCACACAATTCTCTCCACCTTGCCACTTCATGTTGCTTACGTCTCTGTCAAGCCACACGAGGATCGACACCACGTAAACTTGTCAGCATTGATTGCTTTTGTCATAAAATCTGCTAGGTTATCCATGGTATGAATTTTCTGAATATCCACCATTCCTTCTTCCACTTTCTCACGAACGAAGTGATACTGAACTCGAATGTGCTTTGTCTTTGAATGAAATGCTGGATTCTTTGCAAGATGCAAAGCACTTTGGTTAATATTCTCTTGTTTATACCTAAGTTCTTCCAACAACATCTTCAACTACACTGCTTCTTTACTGGCTTATGTAGCTGCTACATATTCTGGTTCTATTGTTGACTTAGCCATAACTGACTGCAGTTTTGAAATCCAGCTCACGGCTCCTCTAGCTAGTGTAAACACATATCCTATAGTGGATTTACTTTTATTAAGATCATTTGCATAATCAGCATCAACATATCCTCTGACAATAAAATCTGATCCTCCATAACATAATGCAACATCTGAGGTTCCTTTGATATATCTGAGAATCCTCTTAACTGTACTCCAATGCTCTCGACCAGGATTCGCCATGTATCGACTAACCACTCCCACTGCATGTGCAATGTCTGGTCTTGTACAAATCATAGCGAACATTAAGCTTCCCACTGCTGATGCATATGGTACTCGAGACATCTCCATCCTCTCTTCTTCATTGCTAGGACTCATACTTGAGGATAACTTGAAATTAACAGGAAGAGGGGTATAAATTGACTTACAATATTGCATGTTGAATCGCCACAAGATCTTCTTCAAATAATTCTTTTGAGAAAGCCAAATCTTCCTGTTATTTCTATCTCGGTGAATTTGCATCCCTAGAATCTTGTTTACTGGTCCCAAGTCCTTAATTTCAAATTCCCTAGCCAACTATGCCTTCAATTCTTTGATACAATCATTGTTGGGGCCTGCTACCAACATGTCGTCTACATACAACAACAGGACTATAAAATCATCTTTCTCAAACCTCTTGAAATATGCACAAGGGTCTGCATTCAGTCTGTTGTATCCAAGACTCATGATGAAGGAATCAAATCTCTTATACCAACACCTCGATGCCTGCTTAAACCCTACAGAGATTTGTTCAACCTGCAAACCAAGTTCTCTTTTCCTTTTTCTTCAAAACCTTCTGGATGGAGCATATAAATTTCTTCTTCAAGATCTCCATGAAGCAATGCAGTTTTCACATCTAACTACTCAAGATGCAAGTCAAATGTAGCACACATCGCCAGGACTACTCGAACTGTCGTGAGTCAAATCACAGGAGAATATTTCATTAAAATCAATAACTTCTTTCTGAGCATATTCTTTTACTAACAGTCTAGCACGATACCGCTTTACTTGATCGTCACCACTCCGCTTGATCTGTAAACCCATTTATTTCCAATAGGCTTTGTTCCTTGTAGTAGTGATGCTAGCTCCCATGTCTTATTCTTATGCGGAGCTTCAATTTCTTCTTGCATTGCTGCCATCCACTGAGATGCATTTGAAATATTCATTGCTTCTTGAAGAGTTGATGGCTCTCCATCCTCAGTTAAAAGACAGTATGCAATATTGCTCTCCATAATATAATCTGAGTGCTAGCTCGGTGCTCTTTTTGTGCGAGTTGTTCTCTGAGCATCTGAAACATCAGATTCGACTGTTTATTTGTAACATCTCATTTCCATTGAACGGGTCGAACCAGAGAAACGGGTCCAAGTGAGGTAAATCAGAGAAATTAGGAAAACACATTTCATGCTCATGCATTCGTGAACAGTGATATGTGCACATAAAAATTTATTGTACATGCATTCATGACAATTTTCCCGG